>JAVLUE010000342.1:0-116492 GCA_034190945.1 Octodonta nipae | reverse complement strand
ATAGACAAACAGAAGAAGAAGAAAAAAAAACTACTTACAAATAATTGGATTGACACAGCTATTGATGTAGCCAAGCCAGAGGAAAAGTTCTGTTAAAAAATTTGGCACCAAATCTTGATAGGTTTTCCACAATGGTGAGAGCAGGGCATTTATGAAGAATGGTAGCCAACAAATTACAAAAACACCTGTCACAAGAGAAAATTAATTTTTTACAAATTAATCTTAGAAACAAAGACAAAAAAATTATAAAATTTATGAAAATCCGAGCGTTGTACTTTTTAAACTAGAAAAAAAAGAGCTCCACTCGTAACCGAATTGAATAAGATAGAAAGGCTTGAGTTTGATCCAGTGTTAGGAATCCATCTGAGTGAGGCTCAGATGAAAAAACAAATTTTATGAATTCAGAGAATAGTTGGTTTTGTTAGTTTGAACGTTAATTTTAGGAACAGAATTTCCAAAAAAAATTTCAGAGATGAACAATTTTTCAAAATTTTCCAAAAAAAAAAAAAATTAAAAATATTTAGTGCAGTGAAGCCCAACTTCAGGGAACACAATATTCCATGTCAATCAAATGTTAAAGTACCAAAGTAAATGAAATTAGAATGCAAAAACACACACACACACACACCGAGTGACACATCATTTGTATTCACAAGCAAGAGAACAAAACAAAAAATTTTGTGAATCATTGGAGAGTTGGAGAATAATAATTTAGCTGCTGGAAACACAGCTTCACAAACAAACAAATGAATTCATTGACTTGAATAAAGAAAAAAAATATTCATCCAATGAATTTATGCATGGAATTCGGAATCTCATAGAAAAAAAAAGCAAAAATTCTTCCTTTTTTTCTCCATCCATCTTTGGATCTCTCTTGGAACTGGTGGAAGGAAGTTGGGATCAAATCGAGTGATGATGAATTATCAACATAATAGTGAGTAATAGATTTGACAACTTTCAATTAAAAAGCACTTCGATTTTGTGAAGAGAGTGTGTAAAAAAACACAACTTTCAACCCTTTTTTCTCAGTATTTTCAATAAAGTGAAAAACATTTTATTCATGAAATTTAGAAATATTTTGGAACCCTATTTTAACCTACCCCTCCCCCCCCCCCATTCAATTCTTAATCAATAATTAATTGCCTTTAATTTTTTGGAAAACTTTTCGCAGACAAAAAAAAGTTTTAATTTGATTTTAATGATTGAAACATTGTTTTCCATAAAAAAATTTTTTTTTCGTCGATTTTGTGTTGTTTTTGGGAAGAAACAAAATCCCAAGAGTCACAATCAGACTGATTGTTGATTGAGAAAAACAAAAACAAACAAACAGCCCAAATTTCTCGAACCCTTCCTCTAAAAGTCCATGCGCTGGGCCTATTTTGTTTTCTCTACCAGAGAAAAGAAATAAATTTGCTTTAAGAAAAAGCAGTTTGAAACTCTAGCTGGAGTTCTAGTTGGGTTGAGATCAAATTCCTTGGTTCGTGTCAAAAACCACTTCACACATCAATAAGAATTTGAAGATTTCTTCTTGTCAAACAAGGTCGAACAACAACAATAACAAGAACATTGTTTTGTCGAACAACATCTCGGCTTGTCATCAACCAGTTAATTTTTTAACAAAACAAACAAGAAAACTTTTTCAATGTTTGGAGGATGTGAATCACAATCAGAACGAAAAAACAAGAACAAAATTTCCCAATCAACATTTTTGTTTAAAAAACTTTTGAATAGAAAAGTCTTTGTGTCACCAATTTCCAAGAATTTTTCTTTCCAAAACAATTCCTATACAAACTGATTGAAAAGGAAGCCCATAGATTAAATCTCTGCTGCTTGCTTTTAGAAAATTTCTCTGAAACATTTGAAACATTGGACAATTGGGACATTGGATCAAATGGGATCAAGTTTTAAAAAATTTTGAATCTCAACAAAATCAATTCGACAGAGTCTCAACTCTCATTCGAACCAAACAAATAGAGCAAGTTTTCTAAAAAATTCTTCATTCGAAAAATTTCACTATTTTGATTCACTTAATAAAAAACAAAACAAAAAAAACTTAATGACCAAGAAAAAAGTTTATTCAAATTTAGAAGAAAATTTGAACAACAATTCCATTAAAATAAAATGCTCAATGGGTCATTTATTCAATCTAATAAAAAACAGTTCTTCTTAACAAGAGAACTTTAAGAAGCCGTTCGCAAAAAAAAAAAACAAGCACAAAAACAATCGTCTCGCATTCATTTTATCTGTTTTTTATATTCGTTCCAGGAACTTTTAAATAATAGAATATAAAAAAAACATTTACCGGTTATAATGGCTAAAGTTTTGGCCGCTTTCCGTTCTCGTTTCGATTCGATCGACTCTTTCAACACTGGTTTAGAGGTTTGGCCGTTGTTGTTGTTGTAATGGTTTTGGTGTTGGGTTGACTTGATGCTTTCATCGAACTGGCAAACTGGCACATTCCGTTGTTTCACCAAAGGATGATGATTCGCCTGACGTGAATCCAAATCAGTTTTTTCCAATATTGTTGAATGATCATCTAAGCCAACGGATCCTTTTTGTTGTTGATGATCTTTTCTGTTGATCATTCTACTATTTGTTGTCATCTTTTTCTCATCCTTCTCCTCCTTGGTTGTTCTTCTCAATTCAATTGAAACTTTTTGATCGTTTCCATCAACCAAAAACTCTT
Organism: Octodonta nipae; assembly: GCA_034190945.1. Classification (NCBI taxonomy): domain Eukaryota; kingdom Metazoa; phylum Arthropoda; class Insecta; order Coleoptera; family Chrysomelidae; genus Octodonta; species Octodonta nipae. The sequence continues at coordinate 113,806 of JAVLUE010000342.1, read as the reverse complement.
TTCCTGTTCCAGAATCTGCTATCAAAGTTGAGGATTCTTCACTTTTCACCGATGATGATGATGATTTTGATGGTTGATGATGAAACTGTATACTCTGTTCCAAACTGTTTGAACTATTAACACCACTAGTGGTTGTTGTTGGATCGCTTGCCATTGAACCAGGAACAGTCAGTTTGAAGTCATTTTGGCACATTCCATTTGATATATTTGATTCATTTGAACAATCAACTACAGTCGATTGTTCACTGTGAGCACATGATTCACTATGACTATCATTCTTATCACAAGCACTGCTACTTTCATTCTTTTCAATAATAATCTGATGGTGATGAGAAGAATTCTGCCTATTTAAAAACGATAACGATGAAGCCGAAACCGATGAAGCTGATGAAGAGGATGAGCAATGTTTTGCTGGCAGTGATGAATCGAGTTGCCTTGCATCTAATGACAAACGAAACAACAACGACGACGACGACGACGACGATGATGGCTCTTGATTAGCATCATTATTATAAATTGAGTATAAAATTTTTGCTTCTCTAGCTTCAAATTCTGGTTGTTGGCATTTCAAGTTGTTTTGATTAAGATGATTGCTTGCATCGTTATTTTTTCCTTCATTATCACTGATCGCTGTTGATAAATCACCCGAGACGTTATCTCTACAATCCGGATATTTTCTCCTTTGATTGGTATCATTTTTTTGAACAAAACTCGCTTCAAAAAGTTTCTGAGAGTTTTCCGAGCTTAAATCAAAACTCTCACACACACTATCGACAACCGCTGATACGTTGATTATGGTTGAAGAGGGATAGGATGTCGCTGTCGGGCTTTTCTCGATGATCGATGATGGTTGTGTGGTTTGTGGTGAATTGATGGTCGTCTTCGTCATTCCATCAACCACAACATCAATCGAACATTGAAAATTTTTGGTCTGATCCATGTCGGTGATTGATTTACGACTGAAACTGCTTGAATATTGAGTATTCGATTCGGTTGTCTCTGGTTGGTGGATCATCTCACTCAGAGAATGATTCAAGTTCTGTTGATCCATTGTATTTGAATGATCATTTGAATCATCTTTTGATTTCATCATCGCTGTTAAAGAAAAGTTTTTTTTAAATTCTTTTTTCTCAAAGAAACTTTTCTAAAAATCTTTACCTTCACTTTCTTGTTTCTTGGTGAGATTGAGCTTGTCCGAGGAACAACATTCTCCGTCGCTCGACAATGACCGACCGCTCGGTTCCATTTGAGAATCCTCATTCAGGTAACAACTGTCCGAAGAGCTTGGCACGGCCAACTCACCAGAATTTAGTTGATCATTTTTCGAAAATTGATTTTGATTTAGTTTGGCCAACTTTTCCGACAACCTCAACCGAACCCGAAGTCTTTTCGAATTTTTTCTGTTGTTGCCACTGTTGTTGGATGTAGAGCCATCAAAAGTCTTCAACGAATTATGATTGGAAATCAAAGATTCTTTTCTACTATTTTTCGAATCATCTGTTGATTTGATAATTTTCAACAATTTTTGGTTTGGCAATTTTGAGGTGGCAAGGACGACATTACTTCCCGGTTTGTGTCGAATTCTTTTCCGTGCAACCTTTTTTTAAATTAGAAAATTTTTTATTATTAAAATACAATTTCAAATAGATTATTCCACTTTTAGACTAGGCCCACAAGGCAACAAAAAACTCTTTCTGTTCAGTGAAAATTATTCTTTGATTTACTTCATGTTATGCCATGGCAACCGCCACCAAAAAACTTCATAAGAAAAAATTCAACAATTCTAACAATTCTTTTTGGCTTAAAATTTTGACAAGACAGAGAAAGAGTCATTCAATATTTTATTTAAAATAAATTAATTATTCGCTATTTTATTTTATTCTATTCGCATATTTTTTTTTTACACAGAAACACACACACACACACATTGTCACACTTTACAGAAAATAAAAAACGAGAAATTATGCCATTTCAAGAAGAAAGCTCATCAGAAAGCTCTTCAGAAAAGATGTCAATGCATGAACATGTGCAAGGACTCCGACACTTCAATGATGATGATAATGTGCATTAAAATGGCATAAAAAAACTTAAAATGAATGCAATTAACTCATCTCTTAACTCTCTCTTATTCACACATTGATTGTATGCTGCACGCTAACAGGGTTTGCGTGCAATATTCAAGATTCTTTTTGGAAAACTATAATTTAATGATGGAACACGAGCCTCTTGAAACTCTTGAGCCATGTTCCAACAGGAAAGAAAAGAAGAAAAGAAAAAAGTTTATTCAATTATTTTGCTAATATTTTTTTTGTTGATTATTGGTTTGAGGCAAGCTGCAATCATGTAAATCAAGGTTTTTTCTTTTCTTTTCTGATAAAAAACTATACAACAAGTATGCTCTACTTTTGTCATCGAAACTACGAAGAAGAATCGTGTTTCTATCAAAAAAAAACCTTCGAACCTTTAAACTCTGGTTCTGATATGTTCAAAAAAAAAATTTGATCTAAATGGAAATCAACGGGTTTTGAATCGTTCGATTCTGTGGATTCTTTTTGGAACAAAAAAAAATGAGAAGCTCGAAGAGAATCATCATCATCATTATTCAACCAAATCATTTATTCAATGAGAAAACCAAAAAATATTCTTTCAACCAGAAATATAAAATGATTCTAAATTTAAATCATTTTTTTGAACCAAAAAAAAAAAACAAAAAACAAAAAAGTTTTAAATGCTTTTTTTCGGGATTCTCTTTTTTTGTTCTTCTTCCCAGGCTCCTTCTTCTTGGCTCCCCACAACCTGAAACATCTGTATCCAACAAACAACATTCAGCATCATAAATATTTAAAAAAAAAAAACTCCAAACAAAACCCAGAGAAAAAAAAGTTTAAATAAAATTTTTTCATTTTATTTTATTATTTTTTTTTTTTTGGGCAGCGATAAAAACCCAAATTAAATCCAAGGCCCATTGCATTGCATGTTTTATTAGGCCAGTGCATATGCATGGTCCTAATAAAACTCTGGACTCTTTCTCTCTCTCTCTAGACTCATTCTTGAAGAAAATCACTAATCAAACTGATTCGAAGAAAAGAGTTATTAATGTTTTATGATTTCAATGATGATGCCTTTTTCTTGTTCACCCAACAAAGAATCCCATTGAATTGAATCGGCCTATTTGAAAAAGTTATTCGAGCATAAAGAAAGATGAAGCCAGAAAAAAAAAATAAAACTTTAATAAAACCATTGTGTATTCTTTTTCGTTGGTTTTTTTTCCGAGTAAATAGAAATAATATTTTATGCAAATAGACCGAGACAGACAGACAGATAGCTAGAGATAGAGAGCCGCAAGAGTTTAAATAAAGTTTGAAAATTTTTTTGTTCCGTTCGGTTTGCATGCTGATCAATCATTTTCATCATCATCATGATGATCGTGATCATGAATTCATATAAATGGCTTTAAATAGAGTTTTTTTCCCCCCTCTCCCCCCATATAGAAAACTGTCCCGTTTCAATGGATTTCATTGAAATTTTTTTACCCTGGGTCTCTCAGACAACCATCATTTCTCATTTTGTTTGAGAAACTAGGTCTTCAAACAGTGTTTGAGAGAGAGATGGTCGAACCAAATTCTCATTTGGTGGTTCCATTTGTTTCATTCTAGGGTCTTTAATAAGCTATTCATATATTTGAAAGTTTTTTGAAGATTTTTTTCTTGATAGAAAAAAATTTCCAATTATTTCTTTTTTTGGTTCTAAGACTTTTTTTCCGGTTTTCTTCAATCCTCGAAAAATTGCAATAAACTGCTCTACTGATTCACTTTGAAGTTCACTATACCAAAAAAATGGCTTAAAGGAGAAAACGTTTTTTCTGTTTCAGGGCCAAAGAAGAAAAAAAAATGTTTCATTGTACTCCAATGGAGAAGAAGAAACAATTTCAATTTTTTTTTCTTCTTAGCTCTAAAAATTATTATGATGATTATGACAATAAATAATAATAAAAACCCATAAAACCCGATCAAAGCTCAATCTGTTAGCCCCAACGCAACACCGATCACAAAACTGTTGGCCATTCAATGAGAAAAAAAAACCCATCATAATCACATTTGAAATTCTCAAATAAAATTTCATCACAAGATTCGAGAATTTTGGATAATATTTGCTGTAAAAGAGATTGAATCATTGAATGGCAACAACCATATAAAAGATTATTATCATCGAGAGAATGATGATAATAATAAAAAAAAAAAAACACTAACAACATTTTTTCTTAATCACTCAATCAAAAAAACATGAGATATCTTAAAGAAATTCTAACCAAAGAAATTCATCTTGATTCATATCAAATCTTTAAGAATAGAAACTCTAACGATTCAAACATCTGGCTTTTCTTAAAAAAAAACACTCAAGAAATGTGTTCTCAATGGTTGTTTTCAATGGAAAAAAAGAAAAGTTTTTTTTTTTCATTGAAAAATGCTGTGCCACAGACTCTGTTCAAAGAAAGCTTGTCTTTGAGCAAACATCACATTTGATTTGATTTTTGAATTAACATTTATCGGTCGTCAAATATTTTCTTTTTCTATTGAATCTATTATTAGGGATATTTTGAAACTATCCCAATGGTCCAATGGCCTTATTCTAGTTATTGGTATTTATGATAATGGTGATATATTTTTGTAAAACAAAGCTGTTGGTTTTTTTTTGTCAAATTCTTTGCTTTTAGAAACCTGTCACTAGTGTGAAAAATCCTAATCTCAAATTATTTCATCAATCAAAAGCCAAGCTTCATTTTTTTTAAAAGAAATTTTCAAGAGAAAAAAACAAAAAAAAATTTCTTACCTTAAAAATTTGCCAATACAATAGAAGGATGAGCAATAGTGGTAAGTAGAAGCTGAGAAAAGTGGCAATTATTTGATAAGTGACATCCTGTGAAATAAGGCACTGTTTCTCTGCAATCCTATTCAAAAAATCCGGATCTCGCCAACCGAATATGGGAGCCACCGATATGATCAACGACACTAGCCAAATCAATAGGATCATTGAACCGATTCGACGTCCGTTCCGTCTTTGATGGATATAATCGACATTGGTCACGGCCCAATAACGGTCCTAGAGGAAAATTCAAAATAAGAAAATATAAGAATTATTTTTATTAAACAAAAAAAAAAAAATTCATTGTCTAGTTTTTTTGGCTTAGAATGGCTTGGGTTTTTATCTATAGAACCATCCGGAACTGAATGGCAATTGAATATCTGATAAACAAGAGATATAAATTTTTGAATAGAAACACTGCTTCTCATAACCATTGGATTGTTTTTGTTGGACTGGCTGGCTTGACTTGATGTTTTTGGAACAGATCAGCATTCTTCTCTCAAAAACATGAAAGAGAGCATTCAATTTAGAAATTGAATTTCGAATTGAAAAAAAAAATCCGAAATGTTTTTTTTTCTCTCTCTCTCTTTTTGGTTTTTATGATTCGAATTTTTTTCAAGCAGAAAACTACTGAATGTCATTATTCGGGTTTTATTTATTTTTTTCGAAAACGTTCAGCGCTGTTTCCTGCTGTTCCATTGTCTTGTTTTAGAAAGAAAAAAATTTTGAAATTTTTGAAACTATTTTTGATTGATCATAGTTGTGGGAATGGCATGAAGTTTCAGCAAAGGTCAGATCAAACCAAATGGACTAACCGATCTGTTTAGTTGTTTGTTTTTTGACGGGCAGCAAACACAACCAACAAAAAAACCGAATAACGAAGCTGTAGACTTGTTTTTTTTGACACGAAACGTGTGGAGAATATTGAATTAAGATTGGTCGTTAATTTAATTCGTCTATTTTACAAATACACTGCAAATATTGGTGGTGGTTGAATGAGAACTTCTTATTAATATATGGAAAATTAACATAATAAATCTTGTAATTTTAATAAATAAATGTCTAGCCTGGGTTTTTTTTTCTTTAAATCTAATTTTCAATTAAAACCCGGATTTTTCTTAGAGTGGAAAAAAAGGTTCTGGGAACTTCAAGCCTTACTAGGACGGGGAAACGTAGTTAAACGGTTATTTATTACAAAACAGTAAAACTTCTTACCATGGCAATGGCGAGCAAATGAAGAATGGATGCTGTACAGCAGAGGACATCGGCCATTGTCCAAAAATCACAAAGATTGGCACCGAGAGTCCATTTCCCGGTGACGACGTAGATGGCACCGAATGGCATCACAAAACAGGCAACCATCAAATCGGCAACAGCCAATGAAAAGACCAGATAATTTCCTACCGAACGGAGATGACGTTCACGTAGAATGGCGGCAATCACCAATGAATTTCCAATCACAGTTGTTAGGATGACCAATGCCAATGTGATACCAATTAGGAAATGTCCTAAATAGAGACGATCGACCACCGACCACTGTTGTTGGCCATTGCCAATCTCTAAATCACTGGTCAGGTTTAGAAAATCTGATTGATCCTTTGAGAGGATCTTGTAGAGAAAATTTTTCTCATCAACATCTTCATTGTTGTTGGATAGATGAGCTTGGAAAATATCACTGGCCAGCATAGAATTTGTTTGGTTGTTGTTGGTGTTGAAATTTTTCCTTGGCTGAGAGCCTGGCGTTGGAAACATCAAAAAGGATGGAATTCGGTCATTTTCTACGGTTTTTCTCTGAATCCAATAACCACCGCCATCATTGTCATTGAAGTTGTTGTTAAAATTTTCTTGGCTCCCTTCAAAAACAATCCGGTTATTATTATTAGATCCGATTGTCGTTGCTGTCGTTGTTGTTGTCGAGACAATATCGAAATTCTTTAGGAAACTCTCCACAATGTTTCTAGTTAATATATCGAAATTGGTTTGCAATGAGACGAAACTCATACGATCATCATTGGAAGGCTGCTTTCTCATCAGTTGCTGAGACGACATCGTTTTTGTTTTTTTTCAAAGTTGATTGCTTCCCTTCGATTATCACCGATCGGCATCGTTCAGTCTGTCCAAGTACATTTCAAAGAGAGAGAGAGAAAGAAAGAGAATATCATAAGGTTTTCACGGTACTCCAAACCAGACCGGCCAGCAAAAGTTTTCGAAATAGAAGTTTTCAATTATTCTAGCAAAAAAAAAAAAAAACAATCAGAAAATTTGGAAAAATTCAGTGCTACGGCTACTACTGGCGGATACGGCGAATTCCCGTTACCCCAATCTCAATCTCGGTGTAACTTTAGTTCACAAAAGAAAATTTTTTTTGAATAATGTGAGTTTAAATTTAAATAATTAGCTTCAATCATCATAATTTTGTTTCCTTTTGGCTTTTCAAAAGCTTTTGCTAAAAAAAAAGGCTTCTCCAATTTCATTATCCTCTCGTTTGTTTGTTTGCTTTCTGGTTGATCCTGTTTCCCTTCACTTACATTGAGAACCATCACTACAGTTCTGGGGAATATTTTCTATTGACATCATCAAATTTCTGTTTGCTATTGAATAAAGGATTCGAATGAGAAAGAAATTCTCATTGTAAAAGATTGAATAAATTACAAAGCGCAGAAAATGCTCACAAAAAAAATGAACACACAAACACACACAGAGACGCACACAGAGTCTGTAACAACTCTTTTTGTGAAAACTCAAATGTCGACAAAAACACAGTGAATAAGAAACTTGAAAACGAAATTTCGATTTCTACCCAATTGTAATATATTACTAAGAAATGGCATTATTCAGCTGTTTTCATTCATAATAATAGCTTAAAAAGAATAATTTAATTAAAAACTTAACTAAACCAAACCAAACCAAACCAAACGCTGCTCCACCCTGGGAACAAAATTTACTCCCGAGATATTCGGAAAATTTCTCAATAAACGAATGGATGGATTGATTGGTAGATGGATAGATTGAATGAATTAAATTAATTCAAATTGAATCAAACCATCCATTCGTTTGTTTGTTTGGCTATATAATTTAGAGATCCAACGATTCGAATGTCACCAGAAAAAAAAAATTCAACACAATGCTTGGGGAAAAAAAAGCTAATCCAGAACAATGAAACAATAATCCTGAGTTTTTTTTTTGAAGAACTTGAACCAGATTCAATTCAAACAAATTTTGTTGAGGATTCTTCTTTCAGATTTTTTATTGAATTTTTTAGGATTTTTTGTATATTGAAAATCCAAATAATTTTCAAGTATCAAAAGGGATTCGATCAATGGATTTTCCAGCAGTAACAACAACAAACTAGAATTTGTTTTTTTTCTATTTTAGTAAAGAATCGACAAAAACGAACAAAAAAAAAATGATTTGAATTATTCAAACATTGTTTTGCATCATAATGACCATTCACTTTTTTTCCTTTCTAAAAGTTCCAATTGGAACCGAAAGCATTTAAGCTTTCGATTCTATTCTTGAATTTTAGTGATTCAGGTATCACTTTGGTGGTTCACTGGTTTGAATGGAACTCATTTCATTTGGGTCCTAAATTTGGTTCTTGAAAAAAAAATTGACAACCATTCTGAAAAATTGGAGAGAGAAAAAGTTAATGATGGCTTGACGCGGTGCATCAACCGACACATACGGGTGCTGTCCGCCACACCAATGGACAACAATCAGGCCGAGTGGAAACAACAACAGCTCAACAATTGCAATGCTGTCTGCCAGCCAAGTGTTTGTACATGGCAAAAGTTTTGAATGAAGTCATCCAAAACAAAACATCGGTTTGATCGATCGACTGACTGATTGATTGACTGAGGGATAGATGAAAATTCAAAATTTTCAAACAAAACTAAGGGCCGGCTAAACTTTAAGACAGAAAAAAAGTTTTCCGAAAGCTCTTCTCCATCCAAAAAGAATTGGATGGCTTAGAATAATAGAAACAATAATAGAAATCAACCAAAAGAAAAAAAATGTTCCAAAATGGAACGTGGAATTCTTCGGTTGCTTTCACTGCTTTTTCATTGTTTCTTACGTAATTCTCTCTCCGTAAACTTTTTGTAAATTTGTTTTTGATTTTAATAATCAGAAAAAAACAAAGCAGCAAAGACGATTTAAAAGATTTTAATGCTTTTTTTTCTTTTTATTAAGGCTAGGAACCCTCCATTCGAATGTTGGAGAACTAGGCCCTTAGAGTTTTAACCTAGAAAAAGGGAAAAAAAACGTAGATTACATTTACGTGGTTGGTTGTTAATGTTTAAGGAAAAAAAATCTTGAACCAAAAAACCTTTTGGTAAATGGTTTATTTCTCTCATTCTAGGTCTCCAGGCCTTGCTGTGTACTCTTTCAAAAAAATAATCTGAATAAAGAATACGAGTTTTTTTCTGAATTGGATTCTGTTGTGAAGCATTCAATTGTTTAGTTTGTCGTTTGTTTGTTTGTTCTTGTTCTAGGAATGCTCTAGGATTCTCGACACTAATAACAATAATCCAAAAGTTTGCCATGCCAATGCAATGACAGTCAAGCTTGCTTTCTTTCTTTTTTTTTCGAAAAGATTTTCTTTGAAAAATAAAACAAGATTTCAACGTCTTGTTAGTGGAATGGCTTTTCCTATTTTTCTTCTTCTTGTTTGAAAGTTTAAACAGAAAAAAAAAAATTTAATTGTAACAAAGATTACAGCAAAAAAAAAAAAAAAAACAACAACAAAGACAGCAATCAACAATCGTGGAACGTTCCAGAAACGTTTCTGAAATTGTTTTTTTTTTTTTTGGAATCCCAGTCAGTCCATAAATGTAAAGTATTTTTTAATTGTTATTCGGGCAAGAATTTGAACGTTAAGAACTTTGGTTGGTTGGTTGTTTCAAGTAAAACGATGCAATTAAATTTTCCAACAGAATGGAACAGAGCCGAATGGAACAGAGCCAAACAGAAAAGATGTTTCAAACGTTTATTTTTTTATTTTTTAAAAAAAATTCTTTTTAATGGACCATTTTTTTGTTTTCACAAGATTTAAGTTTTTTGTTTTAGTTTTATTCTGGAACAAGAACAAAGTATAATAATTGGTGTGGATGGGTGTGCCGGCTATTTTAACATAATGTCTCAAAATTTTTATTTTATTTTTGAAAAGATTTGGGTTGAGATTGTAGTTAATTTAGGTCCCTACACGGTTTCAATTTAAGAATTTTTCAAATCAATTGATCATTAAAAAGAAAAACTGTTGTTCTGTTTGTTTTATTCGTGTCGAGACTTGAATATTATTCGAATTTTGAAAACTCAATTGAATAACAGCTACACATGCTACAAATTATCTTTTGTAATTTTTTATTTCTATTTATCTTTGTTGTTTAAATAAACAGCAAAGAATACGAACAATCAAACGAACGAACGAACAAACGAACCAAAAACAAACCGAAAACTTTTCCTTGTGGAAATTCGAAGCAAGCGAACAACAAAAAAAAAAAACTGCTTCTCCCGTAAACAAAGGTGAAGAAAGAAGAGCCGACTTGAATATTTGACAAAAAACAGGTGAAACAGGTAAACAGTGAAAACCATTCACCATACTAGACAAACAAATCTCACTCTCTGCGAGACTTCAAACCAGAGACTTGCTTTGGCTGAACCTGGTTCATCATCAATGTCAAACAACACAAAGATTCGAATACACTTTGCAAGTGGAAAAAATTATGATAAATTTTTCCTAATGAATCCTAGTGAATTCCAAATAATGAATCTGATTAATTCTTTTTTTTCTGTATTTGAAATCAATTTCGAATTTGTGACATTCATCTTGTTCAACAACACGACTTGTCTTTATTGTCGTATGAGAGATATGTGTATTAAGCTTCCAACAACAACAACAAAAATTGATTTGCCACCAAAGCTCTCTTCTAGATGTTTTTAAGAGATTTTTTTTGTTCAAAAAAGAAAAAGCCTATCATTAAATGATAGACTTCAATGTTATGTAATGTGTCTGAACAGAAAAAAAAAACGACAGAGACAAAACAAACGAAACAAGACAAAGAAATAACAAGGCATGCACATTTGCTACATGCAATTGATGTACATGAATGAAACATCATATCATGATCGAATATAAGCCATCTAATGGTATATAATAAGCCCTAGTTGTTTCCATATTTTAGTGGTCTTCTTCTTCAAATTAAACAAGAAGATCATCATTCTTCGAATGAAAATTATTTTCTAATATTAAGCCAAAACAGAATCAGATCCATTCAAAGAAGAAGACGAAAAAATAATAACGATTCTCAATTATAGAAAAATAATTCGTGTTGTCATCATCAGAAGGAACAAAATTCATATTTTTTTCTCTTGTTTCGTTCCAATTGGAAAATTGTTTTTTTTCTGTTGTATTCCTAAAGCAAATGATAATTATAAACGACGAGAGAGAGAAAGAGAATTTGGAACAAATTTGGAACAAAGTTGGAAAATTTTTCTTTCTTTTAAATGGGCTGGTTGAGATTCTTTCGATTCTTCTAATTCCTTATGATTCGAGTATTTCTTCTTCAAAAAAAAACAAATTAAACAGAAGAAAAAAAAAATTGAAATCAAATTTCGAAGATCGACTAAGCGAGAATTCTGTTGGAATTTCTTTCTTTTCTCTTTCTATCTTCACTGAATTGATGATTACACAAAGCGAGCAACCGAGCAAGCAAGAAAATTATTATCATATTCTGTTTGCTGGTTAAAAAAAAAATTCGATCAGTAAGATGAGTGAGAGAGAGGTCCCATTCACAAACAACCCAAAACTCGAGTTTTGGTTTTTTTGGTATTTCCCATTTGAATTCCGAGATTTCTTCGTGAATTTTGTTGGAATTGAAGAATGTTTGCCATTGGAATTTTATCCAATTCTAATGGTTCTAAAAAAAAATTTTTATTCTATTTTTCTTGGTTGTTCATTGTTTTTTTTTTTGGAACCATTTTTTGGAACATTCAAAGAGAACGAAATTTTCAATCTCTCTTCAATGCTTGAATGATGAAGCAGTGTGTGTGTGTGTGTGTGTGTTTGTTCAATTCATTCGCATCGTCATCCTTAAGAGATTGGTATTAAAAAAACAAACAAACAGCGGTGTGTTGAGAACCAAAAAAAAAAAAAAAAATGCAAATCAATATTCAAGAAACAAGGCAACATGGTAAAACGGGAAAAGCAAACAAACAAACTGGACAAAAACAACAACAACTGGACAACGTTTTTTCTCGCATTAGAAACACACACTTTGGACATTTGGGCAACCATATATAATCCACAGCCAGGACTGACTGATGGACCCAAGGAAAGGAAGGAACAAATGAATTATACAGAGTTTATTTTTCTATTCATCATTCCGTCCATAATGTTCGTTGTTCGAAAAAAAAAAACAGTTTTTTGGTTGACAACCGAATAAGCCTTTGAATGATTCACAAGATGAACACACACACACACACCAAAACAACACCAAAATGATTCATTCGAAAATTAATGGATGATGAATGAAGAGATTCAAAATTTTTCCGCTATTTAACCACGGCCCATAAGACCAAAGGATAGTTTTGGGGATGTTTTTGTTGAGCGCCTACCGTTTTGGTTCATTCATTCTATTCTAATTCTGGTTGAATTTTGGTTTATATTATTTTTTCGAACAAAAATTCTTTTTCTTGGGCTGTTAGTTTTGATAAGACACAACAACAACAAAAAAATTTAAATAATGAAGCTTGGAAAGCCCGCACAGACACACAGACAAGGCCCATCAATTTATCGGACCCTATTGATTGATAAAAGAACCAGGGTTTTGTACCAAAAAACTCTCTCATTCTGGTTGTTGTTGAAAAATATTTCTTCGTCTCGTTCTCTTAAATTGATGGGCGCCATAAATCTTAAATGTGAAATAAATTAAATAGACGGAAAAAAATGGAAATCTCTTCTTCTTTTTTTTTACCATCAGACACCAGTTTCAGTTTCATTTAAAATTTCTTTCCTCTAAATTCAATTTATCATAAATATTGAAAGTTGTTGCTTCTTTTTATTTGCGAAAAAAAAAAATCAATTTATTCGTGAAAAAACAAAACACTGTGTTCTAGTGTTCCAAAAAAAAAAAAAAAACTCAAAGAAATGGAACTTTTCCATGATTTATTCCATATTATCATTTTTTATAAAAACCATTTCACCAGTAGAAACCAATTGGCATTAGCATCTCATCTCATTTAGAAATATGATCTTCAGGTGATTTGGGAGCCATTAATAGTAATTAACTGGATTGGTTAATGAAAAACATAATGCTAAACAAATGATCATCGATTGATCGTCACGAATGTCATTCTATTCGATTTATTGAATCACCATTCACAACACCAAAAAAAGAAAACATTAAAAAATTTTTAACCCAAAAAGACTCTGGCTCTAGATGGAGTAGGAATAGAAGGGAAACTATGAGCAAACTATCGATTATTCATTTGGGCTCACAATTGGAGAGGCAAATAAGATGGCTTGTTTGCCATCATTTGAATCATTGAATCACATTCACAGATTCAATTATTCAATTTAAATAATGAACAAAAAAAAAAAAAAAGAAAGACGTTGAAAAGAATAGAATGAGGTCTTGTGCAAAAAAGAATCATGGAGACCCATTTGTTCCAAATGGAACCAAAATCTGGGTTTCTCCTTCACTGACACAATATCTTAAGTTTTTTTAATAGAAAATTATAAAAGCTTAAATCTTAAAATTTATTCAAGTTTACTCGAAAAAAAAAAACGAACAAAAAAATTATTATCAACCCTAGCAAACAAGCAAGCAACTCTTGAAGGGCCCGAGAACCAAAACTAAACATATTTTTCCGGTCTTCTCGGATACAGAGTGCCGGTACTTTTTCTTAGCTCCAGCCAAAGGAAATAAATTAACCAAAGAAATAACAACAACAACAACAAGAAGCTTAATTACAGCCTAAGTGTTGTTGTTGGTATTAGAATCGGGTGAAGAAAAAAAAAACGCCAATAACTAATTAAATCAAACCTAAACACCAAACCCGAACCCGATAAAACCCAAAACCAAACAAAATTACAATTTACAATCAATAAATTGACGAGAGAAAAAAAAGGCAAATTATTATTATGAAAGAAGCCGAATAAATTAACGGAATCGAATTCATCGAATCACCAAGAGATTTTTGTTGTTGTTCGTTGTTTTTTCGATTATTCGAAAAAAAAAAACGATTTTTCCGATTTTTTTTGAGAAATCGATTTTTCTCACCTTTGTTTCTCGATTATTCATTATGATTAATCGAGTTAATATTACGAGAAAAAAAGTTCGAAACCCGAAAAAATCCAATTAAAAAGCCCAAAACAGACAACAACAACAAAAAGTTGACCTAAGAATTCTTTTATTCTGCAAAGTGATCCAAAAAGTTCGAGCCTAAACATTAATTGTAGAAAAAATTTTTCCCGCTCACCGGAAATACTTGGAAAATCGGATCGAATGTTTTCTACTCCAAAAAAAAAACTGACCACTGTCCACCACCAAGATTCAATTTCAATTAGATTCAATTGTAAAGTTTTTTCTGACCCGTGTTGTGACCATGTGTGTGTGTGTGTGCTATGTGAAGTGGGGCAGTATCTTGTTATGGTTCAGAGCCCATTTCCCCCCCCCCGAAAAAAAAACTCTGTTACAATGTGGCTACATCCCGAATAACCCGAATCGCAATAATATCGAAACCCAAACCCGAATGAGCCAAAAGTGAATTATTAAAATATTTTCTCTTTTTACGATTAATTGAAGAATAATTATAATGATGGGCCATTAACTTTTAAGCGATTATTATCTTCTCGTCGTCGTCGCCGTCGGATTGTTTGCTTTAAAAAAAAAAAGATCATTCTAGACTAGAAAAGTTTTCTACAACTATTCACCCAGTGTGTCAAATTCATATAGTGCGTGTGTGTGTGTTTGCGTTGGTTTTGGACGAAACTCAAATCAATTATTTAATCATATTCGGTCTGTGTACGGGTTTCGATGTTTAACATCGTCTGCCCGATAGAAAAAGTCATTCGATTTTTTTGGACACTAGTCTCGTTTATTTTTAAAACTCGGAATCTTTTTCTTTCTCTCTCGCTTGTTTCCACAATAAAATGAATGGAACTTTTTTTCTGGTTTTTCTCTTTGATTTCTTGGGATTCACAAGGCGTCAATTGTTTAGAGGAAAAATTTCTCTTATCGATGAATTGTAAGAACTTTTTGAAGCGGAATTCTCTTCTTGCCAACTCAAATCAACAGTTCAATAATATTAATTTCACAAATCAAAAAGAACAACAAGAAGAAAGAGACGAAAACTTCTATGAATCCAGAATAATGATGAAAGAAAAAAGCAATATTAATATATCTTGGATTCTGGAACCGAATTTCATTCTGCTGGAACCAAATATTCTCTGGAATATTCGGAACCCCCCCTCCCTCCCTCCCTTTTCGAACAAAAACAATTGGCATATATATTTTTTTTAATATTCTGTTCTGTGTTTGTTTGACTGGGATCCTCGATCAATTTGATTGATTTCGAATCGAAATTAAATTAAAAGAAGAAGAAAAACACCGCCAACCCGAAAGATTTTCTCTCATTCATTTCTCCGGGAGTTGGGGCCTAGAAAGAGAGAGAACCAAAACCAATGAGAATAATGTCAAATACACGCCTGCCGAAAACATTTCAAGATCGGGATTTCTTATATTCGGAAATTTTCCGGGAGTTGAAGAAGTTCCGAGTGGTTGAAACCGGTTGGTTAGGTGTTGATTGATCGAAAAAAGTTTTTTTTTTTTTCAGTTTCCACCTGAGAAACTTTCCACAGCCAGCCCTTCAACATTCTCTTCGATTCTATCCGTGTAGTGATTTCAAAATTCACTGGATCTCTTTGGAGGAGGAGGAGGAGGAGAGGGGAGGAGGTTTGTTTACTCTAAAAGTTTTCGAAATGTTTTTTTCCTCTTTCTAAGAGACTAAGCAGAGCTGTGTGTTCCAGAAACTAACTGGAACAGTTGATTAAACAAAAATCAAAAAAAAAAAAAAAAATTTAGACTCACCAAAAAGACTTTGAGACTTCTTCTCTGGAACATGGATGATGAAAAAATAATTACAAATGAATCCAAAAAGGGACAATCCTTTGGCAGGCAACGGCATAAACGCTTTTAGAGGATAAACACTTGGAACTGATCCCAAAGTAGACACACACACACACACACACACACACAAACACTGGAACTTCACAAAACCGAACCAGAGACCATATTATCAGCAAGAAAAACAGGAATCAAATTTGAAGCAAAAAAAATTCAATGAATAAATAATCATAGAATTAATTCATTTATTTTTGTAGTTTCGATTTTCAACCAAAGCTAGAACTTTGGGAGCCAACAGAAACGGCTTTCCCAAACTGTTTTTTTTTATAAATAATGAAGAGCGCATGAGCGTGCGAGTATGTTTCGAATCCGATGGCTCGATTCAACTGAGCCAAAAATTTTCTCAAATGGCTCCTTTTAAATGATTTCTTCTTCTTTTTTAGTGAGTGGATTTTATAGAAAGAGAGAGAGTTTTTTTTCGGGCGCGCACCATCCAATGGCAACACCAGAATACCGAACAGAATCCGAGCCTAAAAAAAAGTTTCGGATTCTGGTTTAATTAGTTGGGAATCGTCAGCAGGCGAAACCGTCGTTTTTGCCTGCCGCTTCAATAAATTTTTAAGAATCTTTTTTAAAATTTTTCAAGTGAATATTCGAGAATTTCTACCCGAGATGTCGATCCCGAGAAACCAAAAACAGGCAAATCTATCCAAGGCCAGAGAAACTCTAAAACTCTTGATGTTTTTTTTTGTTTTGGACTCGAATCCGTAATAATAGTAGTAGATTAGTACTGGTGGTAGCTAGCTAGCTGTCTATGGGCCACATTTTCCCAATAATTATATTCCTCTTTTGGCTTGTTTCGATCTATTTTTACAATCTATTTCCACAAATAATCATTATATTACACAACAACAACAACAGCAGAAAATAATAATAACAGGAAGAATTTCCCGTTATTCTTCCCGTTCGTTCGTTCGGTTCGTTCGCTGGTTTCGTTTATTTCATTATTATCGTTATAAATTTCGTTCTTCTAGGAACTAGAGGGAGGGAGGGAGGGAGAGTGGATGGCATTCGATTGTGGGATTGTATCAATTAATTATCATAATAACAGCACACAGATAGTGTACCAAAAACACTGTACACACAGCACAGCACAGTCATATATTTTGAAGAAAATATATGGGAAAACATATTCTTTCGAAAAAAATAGAAATAATAAAAAAAATAAAATAATTATTACTGTCGATTTACAGGGGAAAAAAACCAGAATTACAAAAAAAAAGTTCTTATATTTTTAGAAATGAGGAGGAGGAGGAGGAGAAGGAGGAGGAGGAGGCAGAAATGATGATAAATTAAATAAAATTTTTTTTTTTTGGTTGCGATCCTGAAACCTGTTGTTCCAGAAGTTCCAAAAATAAAGAAAACACTGTTTTTGTTCTGTTTTTACATTTAAAAAACTTCATTTTTAAAAAATTTAATAAATATGTTAATAATAACAACGGGTGACACACACACACACACACAATTGAAATTTCCAAAATTGTTCCAACGCTTCAAAAGTTTTTTTTTTTTTTTAATTTCAACTACTGCTGTTGTTGTTTTTTAATCTTATTAAATTAGAATTCCGCTAGACAGCATTTGTTTTGACAGAAAAAAAAGGCTGTCAATTTTTTTTTTGGGTGTTATTTTAGTGTTTGTTCCTGGGTTCTTTTCTCACCTAAATAATAATAATGATGAAACCAATTAAGTGTTCCAAAAGTGTTCCAATTGGAATGTTGACAACTAGCCAACAGTAGAGAACGAAAACAGATTCTTTCTTTTTAAAACTCAAAAAAATCAGCTCTCTTCTGCAATCAGAAACTAGTGAAATGTAAATTTTAAAATTCTTCTGAAAAAAAATTTTAGAATCAAAAAGAATGTTTGTATGGTCACGGTATATATGTGTGAGCTTTGAATTTGATTCTATTAACCGGTTGATGTTTTCAACTAAATGATTCTGATAGTTCAGTCACCAGAAAAACAAACTTTGTATTAGGTAGTAATCGATAATGAAAATGAAACAAACGATCAATCAAAAAAACTAGACCTAGCAAAATTCTTATTTATATTTCCCAAGGATCCAACTTGGACCAGATCTTTGATCACTCCATTCAGAAAAACAGTTTTTAATGGAAAAAGTTTCTCTAGAAAGTTAATCTTGGCTTTAATGTTGATCAGGCCTAGTCGATTCTTATTTAAGAGAATTGTTTTAGCACTATCGACGTTTTTTTTGATTAGCTCATCAAATTATTGATTACTCTCTGTCTAATTTTCAATTCACTCTCTCTCTCTCTCTCATCTCATCACAATTTTATGGTTGTTCCCTATTTTCTAGGGCCTTAATTTTATTAATTTGGAAAAGTTTGTGAAGTGCTTCGTTTACCCAAAACCAATACAAACATCTATCCACAAGTGTACCCTAGCTGTAACTGTGTGCTCTCCGTGTGTTTTCTACTGACAAACACAAAAATTTCAATAATTTTTGGCCAAGTGTCGAATGAGCCTAGAATCCTAGAAACCTAGATCTAGCTTCTAAAAAAAAGAGTTTTTTTTCTCTTGAAGAATCCATTGTTGACTTGGCTTTATGGTTCCATTACATTTGTAAGCAAATTGAAAAAAAATTATTATTTCTATTTTTTCCGATTAGCGATCATTATAGCTCGGGTTCCTAATTTTTCTGTTTTTTTCCTATTGTAACTGAATCAAAACGAATAGAACAACAAAAAGATCGAAAATTGACAAAATGGTATAGTTTAACATTATCTAGAAATTTTTTTCTTCCTCTTCTTTTAGTTTGATGCCCAGACCAGACCAAAGAAATATGAAATGGCAGGATAAATATTTATTGAAAAATGAAACCATCATATATCGAACGATTCATTACTAAATAAATTATTATTTGCTAGGGCTCAATATAAAACTTATTAACTTGATTCACTTGAATGGTATGATGATGTTCGATAGCCTGGAAACAGAAGATTCTTCTTCTTCTTTTTTTTTGGGCTTCTATTCTCGGGCCCTCTTCTTTTTTTTTTCTCTTTTAATTTGTTTTATTTATTTATTTATTTTCTTGTTAATAATTTTTTTTTTTTTTGATTTACTACCACCATTAGACCTAGAAGAAGACAATGTTTCATGAAACAAAACAGATCCAAAAAAAAGAAGCCGATCCAGTACAAAGCAATGTTTTTAGTGCCGAAACAATTGAGAACCCAATCCAATGTCCATGTTCTTGTTTCAAATCTTGATCAAATATTTTTAAGCTAGAGACAAACAGAGATTCTAGGTCTTTAAAAAAATCTGGCCTTATAACTTGAGTCAAAATTCTGGTTATTTTTCAGGCACATTGTTTGTTGTTATAGTAAAAAAAACGAATAAATAAACATTGAATTTTTTTTTTAGCAAATCCAATGGGTTAAATCTTGAAAAAGAAGAAGAAGAAGGTTGATAATAATAGAAATAATGGAAAAAAACGACAAACCAAACAAACAAACAGCGATTACAAAATGAAGTCAACCAAAAAGAAAAAGCATCGGTCCCGAGTGGACAGAGCAAAAAGAAAAAACAAATTTAATTTGGAATTTCTCTTACAAAACCAAAAGTTAAATCCAAAAACAAGGACCAAAAAAGTGTTGTGTTTGTCATTGTAAAAAAAAAAAACTAGGAAAATTAATTGAGAATAATGTTTGAGAAATCGTTAAGAGAAAAAGAATCCACAGGATTCCAATGGATTCTCAGGTTCGTTTTCAGAGTATCTCCAATTTTTTTTTTTTAAATTTCTTTCAATTCAAATTTTGACAAAAAAAAAAAACAAACTAGAATTGGACCAAATTTAATTTTGTTGTTGGCCAAACACTTTTTCGAAACAATTCAAAACAAGGAGAAAGTTTCTCAAGAAACTCGGGGTTTTTTTTTGATTATTATTATTATTTTTTTAAAAAAACCAGAAATTTAAAAAGTCAGCGTCCCGATTGGATTGTGAACCAGAAAGAGAGAGAGAGAGAGAGAGAAAGAAACTGAATTATCATTTTATTTTAAAGTTTTTTCTCTTAATATCAAACCATAGAAACCGTATGGAACTGCTTTGCAAAATAAATGCTAAGCTTTGCAGAAAAAAAAGAAGAGAAATCAAATCAAATAGAAAGCCCTGAAACTAGGTTTCAGTTTTAATGGCCCTAGAACAGCATTTAAAGTTTTTTTCCTCGTTCTATTTCTAAAAAATGTAGTAGAGTTTTCTATTGAAAAAAAATGAACGAATCATTATGATAATAATAACCGATTAAACTCCAGTTAATCCCAGTTTTTTTTTCAAAAAAAAAAACTTTTTCTCAGTCACTTGAATTGACCATTTTGGGGTCCTAGAGCCGTCGATTGATCAAACGAGATCACTCATACCGACACATCGGAATGGTTCAATGACCAAAAACTAGAGAGTATGATGACCAGTGGTCACCAAAATTTCGTTCTGCAGAGTCGACATTTTTTTTTTCTCAACTAATTTGTGAAAAATCAGAGGTTTTGAGAGAGTGTGAGAGTGAGAGAGAGAAGAAAAACCCGAAAATTGGGTTCTAGGTTTATAAAAAAAAACCCAATGAGCTTGTTTTCAAAGGCATTTCAATTAGAGTAGAAAAAAAACATCTCAAGAAAAGCATAGTAATTTTAAATTACCAAAAGACGTCAGAAGAAGATGGAACCAATCCGCGGTGTTCCAAACTGGTTTTCCTAGTTCTCACTTATCACCACCAATCTTTTTTTTTTTGTTTATTTATTTTTCAACTTCATCAATCAAATTCTAGGCAAACATCCAAGCCCTAGAAAAACCACCAAACACACACACACAAAGCAATGAGAACATAACTTATTTATTAAGAAACCACAGCCAACAACCAGAAGAAAAAAAAAACCGAAAAAGTAAAGAAACGTTCGATAATTTATTTTTCTTTAAAGTTTGTTTGTTGTTGTTAACTCGGCGTGTGTGCCGAGTTTCTATTTAGAAACAGTTTTTTCCAAATAATCCTTTTGATGTGATAAACTTCTTGTTGTGGTGGTGGTGGTGGTTATGATTGTGTTGAAACAAGCAAACAGTTTGATTAAACCAAAATCCTCTTACAAACATTCATGATTCAACATGGAACAGAGGGACCCGAAAAAGTGAAAGAAAAAAAAAAGCCAGAAAAATTCTTTTAAAAAATAATTGAGTTTAATTGAAGTTTTCTGATGTTGAAATGCCAGTAAAGTTTCATTGGAGAATTAAATTCAACTAGTACAACTAGTGCAGAACAGAAGGATCGAAATGAGGGAATTCTTGTTGTTTTATAATCAAGAACAAGTCTTGATTACAATTAATTTTTCATTTTGACATGGAAAAAATCACAGAACAAACAGAAATTCCCTGTTGGTTTTGGACCGTACCGTTTCTCCAGTAAACACCAGTATACACACGTAAGCAAGTGAACATTTAAATTTCATTTTGGTGTGTGTGTGTGTGTGTGAGAGAGTGAGAGCCCAAATTAGAACAAACCAATTTCTTGTGTCCTATCTTGGGTCATTGGGTGTTTCAATTAAAATGAATTTTTTTTTTTAAAATTTTCTTAAACAAGTCGGGTTGTTGTTGTTTCATTAGGGAAAGCTTTTATCACAGCTTGTTCTTCAAACAACCCGAAAAAGTGATTTGAAACAACAACGATTGGTTCGATCCACGAACTCGGGTGCATTCCGTTCCATTGTACAACTATCGATAGTTCTATCCACCAACCAACCAATCAACAACAACAACAACATGATAGTTTATGAATCGAATAGAGTTTTTCAATCAATCGAACTACATTCCATTTGGAATTCTTTTAGAAATTTCCATTGATCATTAACTTGGGCAATGATGTAATGATCTAAATGATAATTCGATTGATGATCGAACCACCACCCCAATGCCATTAAAATAATTTAAAATAAAACGGTTGCACTGAAGTAGCTGGAAAACTTTTTTTTTTCTCCAATACAGAGAACTATTTGGAATTTTTTTTTTTTCGAGCTATTTGCTTGTTTTGGAATTGAACCGGTAAAGCCAATATTCTTGGTTTTCAATTCTATTGATATTTTGGAACTATACAGTGGGACAACAACTATTTGCCAAGAATGAACTGGAACGGGCAATCCCGAATGATAAATAATTTAGAAAATATGCGACACCACAACAACAACAGATCAATTATAACATTGAAAAAATAAATAGTTCAAAACAAAATAGGGATTCTTCTTTTACTAGTTTTGGCAAATAAACTAATTTTTATGAAAGAAACCTTTTTTTTTTCTTTTGGTGAATTATTGATTCGATTCGTATAGTATTTGGTTCAATTTCTGAATATGAATGGAGTTTGTTTTGGAACACTCTTTCCAACTTTGCATAAACATTTAAAAAGATATATCCTCTCTCGCAGTGGTTTTAAAATTTTTAAAGAGAAAAAACAAATTCTACAAAATTGGAAAATCGAAGATCGAGAGAACGAACGAGGGCAAAAAACCTACTTGAATTTAATAACTTTTTTTTTCTAAAAAAAAAGTGTCTGTTTATATAGAAACAAAAATCACATAAATAATAATAAAATTTTGAACTTGGAATAAAATTCGATTTTGAAACGAGAAATAAGAAAGAAAAAAAAAACTTAAAACATACGTGGATTCGAATCGATGGATTGTTTTGTCGTTATGGTATTAATGGCATCCTATGATTCATATGAAGAAATCGATCAGTTGATTTCTTAGATCTCTTCGGCAATGGTCCCAGGAAATCTCTGGTGTAAAATTTCCACCCAAATTCAACGAAAAGAACAAAAAAACTCGTAAAAAAAGAAGCGTGAAGTCAATCGATCAAACAAACGAACGAACGAACAAACAATCAGCTGTTTGCTTTCACTAAACGATTTTACGCTCTCACTCTCACTTGAATTTTCTTGACTTAGAATGAATTGAAAATTTCTAAGGTTTTTCTAAAATTTTTTAGAATTTTCTAAGATTCTAGAGAATTTTTTTCAAAAAAAAAAAAAAAAAAAAACAAATCGTGTGGTTGTTTCTAACCAAATGTTTCCAATTGTGACCAGAATGGTGGAACAACAGAGAAAACAATCCTGAAACTGAAGTTTTTTTTTTACCAAAAAAAAATTTGTTTCATTTTAAGCAAAACCAATGATCAAACCACTTTGCCTGATGAGCCTGTTTGATTGTTTTTTTTTGTTGTTGTTGTTTATGGTATTCGAAATTTTCCAATCGATAACATTTAAATAATTTATTTCATTCATTCCCTAGATAAATATTGTCTTCGAGTAGGGTTTTTCTTTTCAACAAACTTTTCTCTTTCTTGAAATAATTTTTAGAATTTTTTTTTCTGCTTCAGGGCGTTTGAAAGGCAATTTATTCGATTTGCTGTTGTTTGCTTTTCAAAACGATCCAACAAAAGCCTCGGTTCAGAGCAAAGAATTGATTGAATTGAGATCCGAAACTTTCCTCAAGAACTGGTTTTTTTGTTGTTGGCTAATTTTAATTCTGGTACTTCGATTCGGAGAGTTGCTGGAACTGAGGCTAAGAAACCGTTGAGTGGTATAGCTGGTTAAACTGGATTCTTCTGTCATCACCATGATTATCTGTCTGGTTGGTGGGGAACACCATCTGATATTCATAAAAAATTTTTTTCATAGAATTAGTGGAACCCAGCTTGGGTACTGTACACCAAAAAAACCAACAACAGCAATAATAATAATAAACAGATGAAAAGAACAAAATTCATTTTTCTCTGGTTGTGATAATATTAATAATATGTTTCAAGTTGATTTCATTTCTAAGAAAAAAAAAACTTTCCACAATGAAAAAAAAGGTAATAATATGGTCGATAATTGAATAAATGCAAATTTTAATAGTGGCCTGGATGACACATGAGCGGTATATGTTTGTACTCCCAGAGACTTAAAGAGAATGTGTCTCAATCTTTGGTTCTCTTTCTGGTTTTCTTCCCATTTCATTTTTTTTTCTTATGAAAATTTTCTGGTTTCTTTGGCAGAGGTGAGACTCTATTTGAAAATGAATTCTTGAAACGAATGAGGATCTGGAGAAGAAAAAAAAAGAATATTTTATTAGAAACAATTTACGAATGTAGATCGATTTCTATTAAAAATTTAAATAATTGAAATGTGGAAAAAAATTCTTTTTCAATTCAATTCAAAAACAAAAAACACGATGATCCACAAATATTTTAAGAAATTTTTAATAAAAAGTCTTGATATTTAATTGAATTTTCTTCATCATTCTTTGAAGAAATCGAAACTGGACTGTGCAAAAAGTGTTAAAATGTGTAGAAAATCATCGGCCTAGAGTTGATGGAGTTGGCTCTGGTTTAAGAAAAGAACAAAACTAGTTGGCTCTATTGAGTTTGGATAGACATTGGATTTCTTTTCTTTTTTTCATGCTTGACAGAATTTAAAATTGAATCAAAAACTGTGTCATTGTTGTTGTTGTTTTCGCTGAAAAATTTTCGCTAAATTAATTTTTCATTTAATTAATAGTTGATTAGAATCTAGGGGAATATTTAATTTTTTTTCAAGTTTACAAACGATTTTTCATTTTGACACACTGCCATTAATCTGCTTCATCATTTCACCAAATTCTTTCAAAATTCACACACACAGCATATGTTTGTTTGCTGCTGTTTTAAATGATGTTAATCAGTTTTTTTTCTTTCGTTGAAAACCTCGACAATGAATTGAATTCTTCTTAGTGATGAAGAAAAAAAAAATTCTAGGTGAATGTCCTATTCAAGACTGCTCCAAATACCCGAGTTGTTGAATTTGGGTTTGAAAGAATAAAACATTTCTAGCTTTGAATTAGGCCAAACCAAGCTTCAAAATTTTAAAACCATTCAAAGTGGTTTCCAATCCAAAAACAAAGCCATTTCTTCGACTCTCTGCAACAGAAAAAAGCTCTACTCAGAATTCGTCGACCAAAGATGGTCAACTGAATCAATCAAACTGCATTCATTTCATTGAATTTAATCAAATTAAATCTTTTCAAAAAAAATTAAGCCCTGAAGCAAAATAACAATTTACTTTTTTTTTATTAAAAAAAAGAAACTTACGGTAGATTAAACGAATGACTTTTTTCGGGGTTGTTGGTTCGATCAACAAATCAAAAATAACTTCTTGGATAACTGAAACTTTTGAGCTTTTAAATTTTTTTTTCAAAATTGAAGTTCCAGGGTTTGATTTCAGAAAACTTTATTCCATTACTTGTTTTTTTGTTTATGAGAAAAATAATGCCAACACAATCCTGATATTAAATCGTTGTTTAAAGCTTAAATTTTTTTCGCCAATGCTGTAGGAAAATTAATTATTAAAATTTAATTTAATAAATTAATAATTGATTGATATTTTTAAAAAAAAACCATTTCAAATTTCAAAGAGAATGCCATTAATTTTTCTTCAATCACATTTGTTGTTGTTGATAAAAATTTGATGAAAGGAAGGAAACGTCATGTTTTCATTCATTTAAAACGATATTTTCGTGTTTTTGAGTTGTTTATCAGGCCAACTAAACAACCAACCAACCAGAAAAAAAACAGTGCGAAAAAAATCGCTTCAAAAACCACAATAGATCCACTTCAAAGTTACAGGATGCTGAAACTGTTCTGTTGAAGCTGTTGGTTTGTAGAAATTTCTTGATTTTTTTTGGTTGATTTATTGTTTCAAATGGATTCTACCATTCGAACACCGAGAAAATAGATGTTTTTTTAAATTATTAGAATCAATTTGAAAAAAAAACGATGATGATGATGAATGAATGAGAACCAGGGAGGAAGAGATCTGCTGTTTTGTTTGGTTCAAATCGAATAGAATTCAACTGTCATTTTGGGAAGATGCTTGAATTTTGGAACACAATGAAACAGAACAAAAAAAAATGAAACACAACGCAAATGAAAATGTAAACGAATCCATCGATTGCTGAACAATAGCAAAGAATTTTGAAACTTTTCTGATGAGAAAGCGGTTGTTTTTTTTTGAAAATAGATTTTTCAATTTTTAACAAACAATTCTGTTTTATGTATTACGGAGTTCTAGAAAAAAAAACTAACATCTAGAAAACAATAGAAGCCAAAGAAAAAAACCAACACGGTTTGATTTTCAATTTTTTTAAATTTTTTTCTGGAATATGGTTGGAATTAACAGAGAATTTCAATTGCTTTGGCACCTTTCAAGTTGGCTAAATTATTGAGAGTTATCTGTTGTTGTTAATTATAAAATTTTGGTAGCTAAGATGTCAGAAAATTTTCTCTTTTTCTTCACCATTAAAGAAGGAAGCCTGCTCGAGGCTTCACTTGACTTCACACTGGACTTCTTTGGAGTGGAACAAACTTCAGAGAAAAAACAATCAATATGCAAGCTTGAAACAATAGAATATTTTTTTAGTTTCGACGACCAGGATAATGTATTATTTCTCACAATAATTGATTTAACAACACTTGGACAAGAAATGCGATGTATCCAAAGAAAGAAGATTATTCTCTTTCAAATCGAATCACTTCATAAATATTCGAATATAATTCCAATAAGAGAAAAAAAAATTTTTTTTTTTGAAAACAATGACAATATCCTGGGGAGAAAGAGAGACAAAATGACAATTTAGTTTTGTTATTCTTCTGTTTCCTATTGTTTTGTTCATTATTATTTATAAATAATGCCCAATAATGTCAAATAATATGTAAATAGATTATTCTCATTCTCTGTTTGACAAACAATAATTTTTTTCTTTAGTTTTTCTTGGTTACATCACAAAAATAATGACTCGAATTATCTGGATCTTGTTGTTGTTCTGTTTTTCTTTTTTTTTGAAAGTTGATTAAAAATCCAGTTTTTGACATTTCAAAATATCATATTTAGGTTTCAAGAGCACAAATCTCCCATGATTGAGTGAAAATTTTTCTTTTTTATTCAGTTTTTTTTTGTCGCCTTCAAACAAACCAGCAGCAACCAAATTAATTGTTTTGAATTAAAAAAAATAAACGAAAAATTATTTATCAATTTTGACAGAAACTTAATTTCACTTGGTTTCAATAGTTTCAAAATGAGGCTTGTTCAGCAATATTTTTTGACCTGAAATTAGCTAAGCTTCCCATAATTTTGCACAGTGTTAATTAATTTTTAATCGAATTTATGCGCTTCGTTTCATCATTTGAAAAAGTTTGCGGAATAAAGAGAGAATGAAATAATTATTTTTTCTCTTGTTTTTTTTCAGAAAACTACAAAGAAAAAAAACAAATATTTGTTGAAGAGCAGAGGGTTTTGGAAAGCAGAAGAAGAAGAAAACAACAACAAAAAAAAATTGTGACAAAGTCGGCTTTCAATTTTGGAAAACAAAATTCTTTCCAAGATTTTTCTAGAGAAAACAAAAAATGAAATGAAATTAGTGTAATGTAATCATTAAACAACAAACTAGAGTAGCATTTTATAATGATGATGATAGCTCTTCTGAAAGATTGATTTCGTGCTTCTCCACATATCTTGTTTGGTAAATATTCGTTCTTGCTCACAGTGTTGTTGAAAGTTTTGTTTTTTCTTTTTGAGTTGAAGAACAACAAACAAATCTCAAGTTTTCAAATTTTTAGATTAAACAACAGACAACGGTAGGAAGCTATAGGTCTCTTCTACGTAGTTTTTTTTTTGCAAAACAAATCAAAGCGAGTTTGAGCAAAATTAAATCTGCCAGTGATTCGATAGAGTGATGAAAAACTTGACTAGAGATTTTATATTTAAGATTCAATTTTGAAATTCAAATTTTTTTTGATTGAAGCTGAATGAACACATTGCTAATATTGCAAAACATCCCAAGTATTTTAGTTCAGAGTTCACTTCTAGCTCATCGTCGTCCTATAGAAGAGAAAAAAAGTGTTATCAAATTTTACAAATAATCGACTAGAGTTTCGAAAGCAAATTCTTCCGAATTCGAATGAGAAAGTGTTTGAGAAAATTCTTTTGAAGAAAAACTTTTTTAAAACTTTTTCGATTGAAGAAAAAATTGTTTGATTGATTAATTTGATACTTTTTTTTTAATTAATTGAAATTAAAAAATAAACAAAGTTTCAGAACAACATCGAAAAGACAAAAATCATGCAGAAACTTTGCAAACAAATCAAATTAGTTTTTTTGTTCACACTCTGCATTATTTTTCGAAAGTCACAAGAATTTCAGCTCTTTTTTTTTGGCAAAGTGAAAACCAAAAGCCAAGTGAATGAAATTTGAAGTTGAATTAGCTTTGAAATTTAGTTTGAAACAACTTTTTGTCTGTTGAATCAATAAAAATAAGAAAGCATATTCTTTAAAATTTTATGGACTGATTTCAAAAGTTTGAGAGAGTTTTGGTACAACAAGCGACATCACTTATCATTGTTAACAACTAGAAAAACCATTAAAACATTTATTTTGAAAAACGGGTTTTTTTCTAAAAACTTATCAAACTCAAATTTCTTTCAGAAATTTATGGAAAAAAATCTAACCCAAAAACTAGTTAGTTTGCAGTGGGTTCAAACGATGAAGACATAAATCTCCCATTTTTTTACACGAAATACGGGAATTTAGAGCTTTTTACCGCCGTCTATCGTTTTTTAAATGATTGTGGTTGGGTTGTTTACCGACAAAGCCAAAACAAAAAAAAAACCATCAGAACAATCCGTCACTAAATTGAAAAACGGACTCTTTGGTGAATTCTCAATTTGAATTGGCGATTTCTTTAAAATCTTTGTATTTAATCATCATAAACATGGAACATCAGGAGAATCAGTTTATTTAAAATTATGATGACTTCAAAAAAAAACCCAAGTTTTTTTTTGAAAAAAAACATGATCGAATCAGTATTGTGGTATTTGACGTGATAAATTTTTAATGTGCTCAAATTTTGGTCAAAAAAATCAATGAACATAAGCATTTTTTTTCCTGTATACGCACATCTGTTTAATTCATTGATCTAATTTTGATCGACGATTTTTTTCAAGATCTCCAACAGAAAAAAAGCTTGCCAATATCAAAATGTGCCACAACATTCAAAGAATTTGACAAAAAAAAATCGAAGATTTAGCTTAGTCAAGCTATTTGTATCTGGTGTTGTTTTTTTTTTCATTCAATCAAACCAAAGTTCTTGTTGTTGGGCGAAAAAAAAATACTAAAAGCCAACATAAGCTTTTCTTGTATCACTCACTACTTCTTGTTTTCAAGCTACGACACTCCCACTATTTTATAAAATTATCTGGTTGAAATGTAAGCTTTTTTCTTTGGTTGCATGTTTGTTATTTTTTTTTTCTTTCATGTCTCTCACCCTCACATTGGTTCAACAAACAAACCAAAAAAAAAAAACCAAGAAAGATGGAAGAAGTGGCATGCAATGCAGATGTAAATGTCTTGATTTATCAAGCTATTTGATTCAACAAGCAAGGAAAAAAACCCATTTTCTTCCATATCATGTGTTCACTCTAGTTGCGGAATAAACAAAAAGAAAGTTTTTTTCCTCTCTTCAATCGCCAAAATCAATTGAAGTCGGCATTGGATTTCTGTTCTTTGTGTCTCTGTCGATGTTAATAAATCTTCTTGTGGCAGAGGATTGTTTGATTTTGTTTTGATCTCATTTCGAATAATTGTCAAATTTTCCAAACACAACAACGATGTTTAGCAGCAGAATTTTTTTCATCATTTTTGTGGTGTTGGTTTCTAGTTTTATCAATTCATCATATCAAGAATATTTCACAGCCCTAGTTCATTTGGAGAAATTGTTAAACACCGAAAAGAATGTGGTCGATGTTTTGAATCGTTATTTAGATCACGAAGAGAAGCGTATATCTTCGCTGAGACAAATGACCCAACGGTATCACACGCTCAATTCAATTGCCAATCAAGATGCCGATACTTATTTATCAAATCCCGTTAATGCGTATCTGTTAGTCAAGCGTTTGACAACGGATTGGAAACTAGTAGAGTATCTGATCAACGCTGACCGAAAAGATTTTATTCAGTTTCTTCACCAGAACGAAACGTTTCCTTCAGCTGAAGATTTGAGTGGTTTGTTTTGCTAAAAAAAAAACTTTGTAAAAATTAATTTCACTAGGCGCTGCTGAAGCTTTGCTGCGTTTGCAAGATACTTATAAACTTGATACTTCAATGTTGGCAGACGGTTTAATTCCGGTTCGTCGTGAATCGGTTTCTGCTAAACCAGTTGAATTAAGTTTACCATTGACTTCGAATGATTGTTTTGAATTGGGTCGACAAGCGTATCACAATGAAGATTTTTACCACACCGATCTATGGATGAAAGAAGCATTAAAACGATTAGATCAAGAAATATCA
Organism: Octodonta nipae; assembly: GCA_034190945.1. NCBI lineage: Eukaryota > Metazoa > Arthropoda > Insecta > Coleoptera > Chrysomelidae > Octodonta > Octodonta nipae. The sequence goes on along the minus strand of JAVLUE010000342.1, from coordinate 83,409 downwards.
GATGGTGAAAGCAATTATCAAAGCACACAATATGATAGGGTTCAAATCTTGGAGCATTTGGCGTTTTCATTGTACAAACTCGGATCTTTGAAAGAAGCATACGATTATACGGTAGAGTTGTTGAAAATTGATCCCGATCATGAGCGTGCCAGAGGAAATTTGGAATACTTCAACAATGAGTTAAATATTAGAGATAGATTGCGTAAGATTCGTAAAGGTGACGACGGGCAAAAAGATGTTCCAATAGAAAACTCAATTCGTGAATCTTCATGGCCTCTAGAAGAATCTGAACGAGATATCTATGAAGCTTTGTGTCGTGGAGAGAATCGTGTGCCACTATTGACTCGTTCAATGTTGAAATGTTTCTATTTGAAAACGAAACTATTGGACCCGTTTATTCGATTGTGGAGAATACCAGTTGAAGAAGTGTTCAAACGTCCGCATATCGTCATGTTTCATCAGTTTCTATCAGATAGTGAAATCAACGTTGTTAAACGATTGAGTGAACCAAAATTGAAACGTGCCACAGTGCAAAACTATTTCACTGGAAATCTAGAAACGGCTAAATATCGAATATCAAAAAGCGCTTGGTTGACCAATCGAGAGCATGAAGTTGTTAACCGTATTTCGAAGCGTATAGAAGCCATCACTGGTTTGAACATGGAAACGGCAGAAGAATTGCAAGTTGTGAACTATGGAATTGGCGGTCATTACGAGCCTCATTTTGATTTTGCTCGACGAGAAGAGAAACACGCTTTCAAATCGTTAGGTAAATTATCATACTATATCTAACAATTTCTAGATTAAAATTCGTTTGAATTTTATTCCAGGCACTGGAAATCGAATCGCCACTTGGCTCAATTATATGAGTGATGTTACGGCTGGCGGAGGCACTGTTTTCCCACATCTTGGTGTAACGGTTTGGCCTACAAAAGGATCCGCTGCTTTCTGGTACAATCTATTCAAATCAGGCGAAGGAGATTTGTTGACTCGACACGCTGCTTGTCCAGTTTTAGTTGGCTCCAAATGGGTTTCCAACAAATGGATTCACGAAGTTGGTCAAGAGTTTCGAAAACCTTGTGGCCGACGGATCAACGATCGTAATTTTGTCCAATAATTTTTTCAGAAAAAAAACCTGGTCAGTTAAATTTGTTTCTTGTCAAATAATTTTTCTTATTCATTTTTTCTGTAGCCAGAGATTGATTACCGGCTTAATGATTTCATTCTCATTCTGAATTTTGCTCTGACGCTTCATATTTCTAGTCCAAAATGATTTTTTTTTTCGAATATTTATAAATTTATCTCTTTTTCATCAACTGTAATTATTTATGATGTTCCAGTTATATAAAAAAAAAGAAAGTTGATAATAATTTGGTAATTGTGCCATTCATTAGTTTTTGAGTATTAGATCATTTCGTAAGTTATATGATCCACACAAGTGTCTTGTTTCAGAACTTTCATTCAGGTAATTATCAAAGAAATGCAAGCTCAAGAGCGGAAAAAATTTCTGCAGAATTTGAGAATAGAATTTTTGTTCAGTTTGTTAAAAAAATATAGAGAACAATTTCGTTTGATCTTTCACTGAGATTTGTGAAATTCAAGCTGGGTTCTTCAAAAATGTCTCTCAAAATTAGTCTCGACAAAACTTTTTAATATCTTGAGGTGTTCCAACAAATTCTGAAACAATTTCGCGTTTATGAAGTTGAAACAGAACGAGTTAAACACGCTCTAGGGGGAGATTCTTTGAAATTTGTTTCTCGTGGTCCTCATTTTTTTTTGCGAATTCCAATTTTTCCTCGAAAAAATGCAGAGAATAGTGTTTTCTTTTTTATTGAAATTTCTGAATTTTCTTGCAATTGAATTACAAACAGTTTTAGAAGTTCGCTTAAAGAACAGTTGTGTGTTCGAAATTTTTCACTATAAAATATCAACCAAGCTAGTGAGATTAGTTGTTTTTTTCAGACTTTTGAGTCTTATTTTGAAGTTTTCAACAACCATGTCTTCCTCTTACAATAATATGCAAAAAACTCTTAAAAATTCAAAGATAGAGAAAACAAGATTAGAAACCGACCAATTGCAACAACAAGCGGAAACCAAAGACCAAGAAGATTCGAGCAAGAAAAAAAAAAGTCTTTCAGAAAAATCTAGAAAAGAAGAACTGAGGAAGAAAGAGAAGAAGAGTGAAGAAATGAAGAATTTTGAAGCCGATTTGGCAAAGTTTTCCAATCCAATCATGATTTTTGATGAAAGCGTTTTAAAAAAATTTGGTTATCTTATTATTCGTAAAGAGTATGCTCCGTCGTGTTGTAATAAAATCTATGAAGCCAAAAGGTATCAGGAAGAAATCATTGTGAAAATAGTAAATTTAAGAAAGATTCTTGATCCCGATATTTTCCTTCGATTTCGCGATAAAACTTTAAAGTTGATCCATTTTCTTGGAAACAATAAACCGACATCTAAGAATAAAAGCTTGAGACATCGATGCCTATTCCGTATTTTCGATGTTTTTAATTTGAATAATCAGAAAGTGTACATTTTCATGGAACAGTTAAGTGGAATCACATTGGCGGATAGACTGAAAGCCGAAGCATTAAAATTTGGAGAAGGTCCACATTATATCTTGCAAATAGCGGATGGCCTTAGTTTTTTACATCATTTCAGTATAGCTCATCTCAATGTTAGAACGAAAAATTTCACATTGACCAAAGATATGGTGATCAAGTTCACTGGTTTGAATCGTCTTTTCAAATATTACGATGCACAAACGGAAAAAACAATCGAATTGCCTCTTATAAAGCATAAGATACGCGAATACTTTCCATTAAAAGTCAGCACCAAGAAATATGATCCACCGGTAATTGATGTTCACTGTTTTGGAGTTGTTTTGTGCGAAATTTTCTTCGACAACACTCCATTTCCTGAGAAGATGAAAAAATTTGAAAAATTCTTCACAATCAAAAAAATGTGGAAAGAGTTTCGTGACTATACTCTCGAGCATATTTTCAAGTTTCATGAAAAGATCTCAATCAAAGATGATGAGAAATTGATTGAATTCCTTAATCTACCAAATGAAATATTCGTTGATGATACCTCCAAACAAATCACAATGCAAGAAATTGTTGAAGAATTGGTCAAAATTTTTCAACCTTAATATAATAAAAATTACATGGATAATAAACTCCAAATATTTCATTGAAACTTGAATCGAATCGAATACCAAAGAAAAATAAATAAATAATAAATTTAAAATAATAATAACGTACTTGAATTGGTTTTAATCAAACTAATGCTTGTTCATTTTGGTTTGAACTTAGATCCACTGAGTTTATTGATCTATTGTCTTGATGGCGATGTTTAAATAATTTTTTTCATTAGATTTTAACGATTTAAAAGCGTAGAATGGAAGCATTGCCATCAAAATTTTGATTTCATTCAGATTTTCGTCTCAAAATTTTATCGGCATTGTCTTCTTTACTGAATTCGATTGTTGATCTAATTAAACAAAAATTGCACTCAAATCAAGAAGATTAGAATTTTTTTAAAGGTCAGCGGTTGTTTTTATCAGCTCGATCATTGATAAACTTTGAAGAACAAAGTGCAATTTCTTAGTTCAATGTTTTGAAATATTCGTCGTGTTTGTTCTTTCAATGATTCAAGCTTGTTTTCACAGTTCAAACCAGATTGCTTTGGTTTAATTTCCCTTGAGCTGATGCATACAATCACGTTTCAATTGGCTTATCTGGTTTTATTTGCTTTTTCGAGTATTTTTTTTTTGCTTTGAAAACCACGTATTATTGTACTTTTGATCATTGAAACAAGTGCAAAAACCAATCTTAATTTTTCAAGCAAATCTTTCTTTCTTTTGTTCAAAGTTGAATCGATGTTGGTGTGCGAGGAAGGAAATGTTTATTTGTTAAAAAGTATCCATTTACCAAGTTTTCAATTCATCTAAAAAATGCCAGAAGTGTGTTTTGTTTTTACACATTTTAAGTTTATCAACATAATATCTTTATACACAATATCAAAATATCGTCGTGTGCGTTGGTTTGCGTGCGTACGTATGTTTTTTAAATTCAGATAATTTGATACCATTATCGTTTGTCATACCCAACTTGAACAACCTCAAATTTGACACAAACAAGGCAGAAGTTCGTTTTTTAAGATTTATGAATGATCAAGCAAAAAATCAAACTCTTCATTGAATAATCCTTGGAAAAATTCCCTGGAAAAAATGTAGCTGGCTTGAAAAGACATTGATAAAACTTGGTTGTTGAAAAAACTTTCCATTCAATTTCAAGTCTATTTTGAATCTAGGTCGATCAAATTTTTCTATCATCAAATCAAATTAATCATAAAATTTGTTTTTTTCCATTTCGCGTTTTTAATACATTGAAGTTTTCTGCCGACTTTATCACACCCAGGCTTTTCTAATTCCGTTTGATCTCTCATTGGGAAACACACCCCCTCAATACAATTTTTTTCATTTTTTCCAATTTTCAAAGTCCACCAGTTTTTTTCTCGATACATTTCAACATTCACTTGAAAAACTTGGTTGTTTTTTTCTTTTTTTTTATCATCACGTTGAGAAAAAAAAACGATCACGTGCTATCAATGGTTGTAGAAAACAAGCAAGTAAAACGCATAGGTTCGTTCCACTGAGCAACGGTAACGACGATGATGCTTTAACAACTGAAATATAAAGAAAATAATCAGAACTCTTTAAAGACAAAAATTATCAATTTTTTAAAAACCTTACGGAAATGAAGGTGTGAAATGAAGCCTGTAATATATGAAATTATTAGTAAATGTTCATTTCAAATTGATTTGTTTGTTTTCGATCATATGAAAGGTTTCAAATAACTGTTTCTTCTCTAATTTCATCTAATTGATTTTCTCGTTTCTGAACTTATGAACTGTTGATGTGAAACCATCCTAGATAGATATAATCAGTTTTTTTTCATACAGTGTTTACATTTTTCCAAAAAGAAAAATTTCCCACCGAAATTGAAATTTTGATCAAATGTTGTTGTTGTTGTTTTCGAAAGAGAAATCATTATTATCCTTTGAACTAAGTTTGTTTTTTTTCCATAATTTGTTCTTCAAAACAAAATTCAATCAACATCATGTAACAAGAGAACAAAAAAAAATTAGCTCAGATTTGTTTTTCATGTGATTAGAAAACATGATGAAATCGGTTGCATCAACACAGTGTGACAACCTACTTTAGAAAAGTTTAGTTAGTAAAAAAGCAGAAAGCATTATAATTTCATACCATTAAAAGCAGCAGCAGCGTCCAAGTATTTCGATGGCTGATTGATGATGATGAAAAAACCAACGGTACATTCAAACATTTTCATTATCTTCTTTGTTTTTTTTTTCAAAGCGATAATCACTTTGTATGATCAATCCTGATACACTGAAACAAACTGGGAAAACTCACTTGAAAACTAGTGTTAAGGTTTTGGTTTACCAGTCTGTACCAGCCGGAAAATAAATAGAAAACTGGTGATAACAAGCAAAACAGAACAAAAACAGAGCATAACCATCTCTATGGGATGATAAAAAACGAAACAAAAACTTTGACTATAAAATCGATTGCTTTCCACTCAAAGTTTGATCACTTCAATTTTTGTGATAAAGTTTTTCTTCAAACAACTTGTCAACTGAGAACTAGAGAATTAATTTCTAAATTGATTTTGAGCTATTTGATACAACTTAAAGTAAATTTTTAGAACTGTTTGTCACAACTGTTGTTTTTGCAAAAATGGGTTACGATGTACATCATTTTAAAAGCCGATTGCCAAACGAAGTCATCTGTAGAATTTGTTTTGGTGTTTTGGAAACACCAATGGAAATTGTGGAATGTGGTCACATGTTTTGCAGGCATTGTATTGAAAAGTGGATCGAAGTTCCATATTACAATTCGGCAACCTGTCCGGCATGTCGAATCGACATCACTTTGAACGATGCTCAACAGGCGCCAGTTCTCATTAAAAAGTATCTTGAAAAGCTGAAAGTGAAATGCGTCTTCTCCGATTGTATTGCCGATGTGACGTTGGGTGAATTCAATCGACACTACTCTCAATGCCCGTTGAATCCACAAAAGCCTATAGCCTGCAATCGTGGCTGTGGTGTTCGACTTCCACCAGAGGAGATGCTCAAACATTGTTGCAGCTTGGATATGTGTCAGGATGCCATCGAATGGGAAGAGATTTTCCAATATGTCCGTCGCGAGATAAAAAGAAAATCTTTCAAACGCTTCCAACACCGGCCGAACATCTTGAATGAATCTTGCAAAAGCTTGTTCAATTTTTTCACTAATTGGATGGCCGATCCGAGATTGCAAACTGCCAGAGGAGAAATCTCTCATCACTGACCAAACGATTCTTTTCATTGAATTTTTCTTCGCTTGTGATCTTCATCATTTCTGGTCTACAATAGCCGCTTCATTTTTTCGTTCATATCACTTTTATTTAGTCACAATTGTGCTGAGTTCACTCAGATGTGTTCTATTGTATCGAATCTTAATGGGAGAAAAACATTCAAACAAAACCAGAAAAGAAAAAATACCCCCGAATACAATTTCAACCCATAAAATGTTTTTTTGAATGACAAAATTTCTGATGTATTTTTAGTATTTTTTCTATGTTCACTAGTATTATTTATTTTGTTATATTTAAAATATACGAAAAACTGAGAATCAGTTCTCGCCTCGCTCTGCCTATCAAACTCGAATCATTCTTGAATCAATAAATTATTTTAATAAGAATTGAAAATTATTTCAAATCGAACGAACGCGGGTTTTTTATTCTCCTTCAAACCATTTGGGCCAGATGGGAAGATGAGGTTACATGTGGATGAGGATTTTGTGTGGTAATTTCTTTTTTAGAATAGGATCTCGATCCTATCAAATGGGAATATTGTTCGATGTTTGTCGGAAAAGAATCTCGTTGTTGTTGGTGTTGTGGTTTTGTATTGGCAACATTCAATGAACTATCTGATTGATTGATCTCTAATTGATCTCCTTGGTTTGATGAAGAATGTTGTGCGATGTGGTCGAAGTTTTCCTCTTCTTCTTCTTGGTCTTCATCATCTTCGTCTTCATCATCATCGTCTTCGTATTCTTCAGCTGAATCGTTTTCTTCATCAGAGGATTCTGTTTCTTCATCATCATCATCCGAATCATCATTTTCAATGAAAGAGGAAGATTCCGAAGCCGTTTCACTGAAACCATACTCCAGATCACCAGAGAAGAACCGTTTTCTCATCATCGAAAGTAAAATCTCTTGTTTCTGTTGATTAGGATGGTTCATCTCATCATTGGTTGATTCATCAATGGGATTCGACTTTAGAAACAGATTCCAAGCATTTCTCAAATGACGCATCACATCGTTGACAAACGAACTAAACTGTTCGATCAGCATGTTTTCTGTTTTGTTTTGTTTTTTTTTCGAAGTTTTTCAAATAAACAAGAAAAGTTCAATATTGAAAAACTGTTCTTCTTTCTATTTCCTTCCTTAGGTTAGCTTTAAATCGACCAAAACTTTCGAATTGAACGAAAAGATTCGAAAGATTTCGTTCTATTCGAAAAACAAATTTATTCGAGCAGTGCACAAAAAATGCTTAACTTGAAGATCTTGCATTTATATTTCTGTTTTGTTTTTAAAAAGTGATTTGAAAAAAACTCGGATGGAATAGGAAAAAACTCGTTTTTTTAAATGAATCATTTTGGGGATTTTGTTTGGTTATTTGTTTTCTTTCTTTTTTTTAAATTTAGTTTCTTCATCATTTCATAATTTGTTTCAATTTTTTTTTTGAAAAGTATATTAAAATTTTCCATTCTGGTTGGTTGCCTGATTGTTTGTTTTGGGTTTTGTTCGAAAAAAAATGATGAAGCCCATATATTTTTATGCTGAAAAACAGAACGCATCAAAAAAAAAAAAAAATTCTTCCAAATTTTAAACCAAACAAACCGAATGATGATGATTTCGTCAAACCGTAAATTATTTTTTTTTGCTTTTTTCCCGGTTCTCCATCAACGGGTTGTATTCGGAGTGAAAACATTGTGTCTAAACACTATGTGTCGTGTTTCTACTGTTTCTCTTGAGAAAAAATCTCCCGACACGATGAGCTTAAAAGTAAATAGATGATCAGGTCGTCAGGTAGCTTTTTTATAATCATCCAGATCTAATGCTGCTGCTCCAGCAATTATTTCTTCTGGTCTTGCTCTACTGATCTTTTTTTTCGGGTCTTGTTTTGGTTCGTTTCACACACACACACACCGCTCCAGTAAAGTGAAAAACTCTTGAAAATAGTTTGAAACGAATGAATCGAATTCAGAATCATTTTGGCGCGTTAAACGGTTGTTCGCTTCTTCATTCGTGCTGATTATTCTCAAAATAGTTTGTTTTTCTTTTTGGTGCAATGTATTGTTTCTTCTTTAAATTGCTTGAACGCACTCTGATTTTGATTCATTGATTTGATTTTTTTCCCGTAAAATCGTAATCATCGAGACAGTCTATTTGTACGATTCAATTGATGTCGTAAAAAAAGAAAAAAACTTTCCAGTTTAAAACTCTGTGGGTAAGCCTAATCAAGATTTTGGAAAAAATTATCTCAACCAAACCAGAGATTTTTTTTTTCGTTTGAAAATTTAAAATAGAATCGAAAGCGAATAAATTTTTTAAGAAAAAAAATTTAGAGCAATTCCATTAGTTTTGGTTTTTAAATTAAGATTCGGGTCCTAGCTCTCTCGGGCTTCAAGTGAATTTTCAAATTTTCAATTAAATTTTTTTTTCTCTGATCAAAAGCTTTCACAAATTGAATTTTTCAATTAGAAAAGCATAAATTTTAATTAACCTTGGAGTTCAGAGCAAACTTTTAGTATGAAATTTTTGATGAAAAAAACTTTTTTGTGAGATTTTCCAGAAGTGGCCCTTGTGTCACTTCAGTTTATCCAATTTTTTAGCATCTCGAATTATTCTATTCATATGATGCTTCTCACAGATTTCTGGACGAAATCTTTGGAATTAATTCAAGATTTTTGGCTTGTGTCTTGTTGTGTTTAATGAAATTTGTTTTTTTTCTTGATTATTTCCTTCAAAGATATTGAATCTTAGATTTTAAAAAAGCAGGGAAAACGAAAACAAAATAGAAAAACGTTCGGGTTTTTCGGTTAAATTTTTGAGCAAATAAACAACTCTTTCTTTTCCTTAAAGAATCGGTTTTTAATGTTTTTTAGTGATAATAATGACCGGTAAAAATAGAATTCTTTTAGAATAGATTGTAGAGAAGCAAGCAAACTGAGCATAAATCATCATTAAGTCAACTCAAATTGTTCACTCTCTCTTTCTCGCTTTTGATTGTGGTTTCCAAATGTTGTTCCATAAATTGTTTTCACAATCATTTTTCTACTATTTGCATTTATTAAGCTAAAATTTTGGGCCAGTTCCACTTGGGACTCTAGACTGAGCTTTAACAGGAGAAAAAATTATTATTATTATGATTTTTGGAACAAGTATTAGCAGTACTCAAATATAACGAGACTGTAGTTTTTTTTCTCTGGGGAAACACAAGTGCTCACAATTTTTCCCCTCATCCTTATTTTTATAAAAAATAATTGGGATATATATTATTTATCATATTTGTGTTGATTAAGAAAAAAGAACTATTCAGAAAAACTTCACAGAACGCTCAATAATTTAGGCCAGTTTCGACAAAAAAAAAAAAATAGAAAATATTCTAACCTGAGAAGAGAACCAAATTTTTTTCTCAAACTCGTGGATTCTTTGAAAAAACCCAAAAAGGTTCTATTTGACAGTTCCAAGTTCCAAACTTTGTTCTTTGATTTAAGTTTCAAATTAATTGACAGCGTTTTTTTTTTGTAAAATCACAAATGAAAGGTAGAATGAATTTGTTGATTTTGGGTTCTCGGCGTTTTTTTCGTAAAACAATGACGACGACACAGTCTCCAGATTGCTGTGTCTGTGCGTGTTTCGGTCCTAATGACGTAATCAACGTGCGCCAACTCAATTCATTCAAGTTCACTTGAGGTTTTTGATTTTCCTCTCAAATTCAATTTGTCTCCAGGAGACTTTTCTCCATTTTATAAAACCAACTCGTTGGTATACGCTCGACCAAAGCAGAAAAATTTCAATATTCAATTCGCCAAATTTTTTACAAGATTCCCATTTTGGAACTATTTTTAAAAGTTTTTTTCTCCTCAAAAAGAAGACTAGAATTTCAATTTGCCGAGAAATTTGTGAATATTACTTCGTTTCGAAAAAAAGAAGACACTAGCAGAGGAGGAAAAAAACGTCAACAATGAAACCGTAACAATCTTTTTGAAAGAATTTTCGATTCGTTTTTTTTTTTTGGGGGGGGGGGTTTGTTTGTTCAATTGTGTCGATTTGAAACTATTATTTCATTATTAACCCTTGTGTAAACAGAGAATTTTGCACCCTTAAACGCACAGAGAGTTACCCGGGTAACCTATGTATAAATAGATTTTTTAAAATCTTGTTTTCAAATCATTCAAAAATAAAAATTACTAAAACTTTTTTTCAACTTTATAATTTATTTAATACTGGAATAATTTTAAAAATTAGATATATTAAACAATGAAATTTCATTATAAACATTTCATTTATCTCTAAAGAATTATATAAATTACTCAAATTGAAATTGTGGACAACTTTGAAGACAATAATTTTCTATAATATATTTCATTGTTTTTTTATTTAATAAAAATTTAATTAAGCCATTCAATGATTCAGATGATTAAAAATAAAGAACTAAAAATGAAGATGCTCGTATATTTTAACACCTTATTTAAAAATCGACATTATAAAAAAAGTATGATAATTCTGTATTTTTAAAATTAATTTCAAACCCATTTTTTAATAATACTTGAAGAAATTTCCAAATACCGGTTGTTGAAATAGGTGTTTTTTTTCATCTGTGATTTTCAAATAAATGATTTTTTTGCAAAAATGTCTAATATCTTTATGAACCAAGAAATTTTGAGTGAAACTGTTTCTTTTGAAAACCTTGATTTTTTCTGATGAGAATCCATTTGATGTTTCTGCCATTCCCCCTGAATTATCAGACATTGAAGACGTTGTTGATTACAACCCGAATTTTAGTGAACAATCCGATGATTCCAGTGATTGGAGTGAAGATGAGATCCCTGCACTACCATCTGATTCAGAATCAAAGTTTTATGGCAAAGATGGTACAATCTGGAATGTATGTCCCCCAAAATCTACACGAGTTCGTAAACATAATATAATTCGACAAAAATCCGGACTAGTAAAGTCAACTCGCAATCTATCGATTGTCGAAACTTTCAAAAAAGTTTTCAGTGAAGATATGCGAGCGATTATTATCCGGGAAACAAACCGAAAGGCTAGAGAAGTTCATTTGAAAGAAAACACTTTAGACTTTTGGTCCCCATTTACTGAACAAGAATTTGACGCCTACCTAGGAATTTTGATCACAACGGGAGTTTTTCATTCACAATCAGAATTTGCACGAAACTTATGGAAAAAGGAGGCCAATCCGCTTTATCGAGCAAGCATGGGTTTTCAAAAATTTGTTTCCTTCAATCGCTTTTTGAGATTTGACGACCAGAAAACGCGAAAAATGAGAATTGAAAAAAACAAAGCCGCGCCAAAAATGGAACTTTTCGAAATTTTGAACAAAAATTTAAAAGCTAATTATGTTCCATCAGAAAATCTAACAGTTGATGAGCAACTTTTTCCTTTTAAAGGTAGAGTACGATTCTTGCAATACTTGCCATCAAAACCTGCTAAATACGGTATAAAAGTTTGGTGGTTATGCGATGCAAAGAATTCATATCCGATAAAAGGTCAAATATATACCGGCAAAAATCGAGTGAGAGAAAATTGTCAAGGAGAGAGAGTAGTGAAAGACTTAGTTTCCCAGTTTCGAGGAACTGGTAGAAATGTGACGATGGATAATTTTTTCACTTCTCTTTCGTTGGCTCGTCTTCTCCTTTCTTGGAACTTGACATTGGTTGGGACGGTGAGAAAAAATAAATCATTTATTCCGGCTGAGATGAAACCATTGAAAAACCGTCTAGTTGGATCCTCTTTTGTTTGGATTTGGAATTGATGGAGTGACGATTTGCTCATATGTTCCAAGAAAGAGAAAAAGTATTGTTATGCTTTCTTCTTTGCATAATGATGTTGAAGTCTCCGGCCCAAAGTCAAAGCCCGAAATCATACATTTTTATAATCAAACGAAAAGTGGAGTAGACAATATGGACAGAATGTTGTCTTTCTATACAACCAAAAGAAAAACACTTCGATGGCCGATGGCTTTTTTTTTCAACATCCTCGACATAGCTTGTCTGGCGGCCTTTATCATTTACACAGAAAATAATTCTAATCTTGAAAATAGAAATGAAAAAAGGCGATTGTTCTTACAAGAATTAGGACAACAATTAGCAATGCCAGAAATTTTGGCACGATCTCAAAAGCCCATTATTTACAAAACATTTACTACGAGAGTGGCGTTGGAATCAATGCTTGGTTATCCTTTGAACAATGATACTGATGTTGAAGATTCCTATGACGAAAGAGATTCTACAGGACGATTAAAAATCAAAGGTTCTTGCCATCTTTGTTCTTTGGAAAACAATAGAAAACGAAAGAGCAGAAAAGTTTGTTTCGATTGTAAATTTCCGATATGCAATGAACATTCCATGCCAAAATGCAAAAAAAATTGCCGTAAACTATAAACACAAAAGTATTGTTCTATTTTTTAATTTTTTTATTGTTATATTTTTTAATCCAATTATCATTAAGCACAATCAATAATCTATCATTAGTTGTTCAAATATCAATAAGTTTAATTAATTAGTTTTTTATTCAATATTTATTTCATCTTTTTTAAAATGAGTGAGCTGAATATCAGATATATACAATAAAATGTTTTAAAAATTAAATATAACAATAATCAAAAATATAAAATCAGTTGATGAACTTTAAACAACAATTTTGCCGCATTTCTGTTTTAACTGAAGAGACTTTTCAAAAACTAAGTTACGCCAGAAAAAAACGTTACTTTCGCTAGTGGGTTACCCGGGTAACTCTCTGTGTGTAATCGGAATAAAAATTTATAATAGCCAAAAAAAAATTTATATCAGATGAAAAATTTCTGAAATTATTAAAAAAATTTTTAAAAAAATTTTTTCAAAGATTAGAAAAAAACTTTGAAATTTTACGTCAAGTATTTACTGAGAAATAGATTTTTAAAAGTTCAAAAGTTACCCGGGTACCTCTCTGTGTGTATAAGGGTTAAGGGTTTCCAAAGAAGTGTAGGCTTCGTTTGGTTCTTGGCCCGATGTCGAGAAACTCTACGTTTTCTTTTGAGTGTCATTTTTCAATTTAATTTATTCCAAGTAAGTTGTATCGAAATGAAATGAAAACATCTCAAACCTCAGCCGAATGAGATTTTTATTTCAATTTATTTTTCTGATTAAAAAGTTTTTTTTTCAACACAAAAAAACAAAACAAACAAAAAAATTCAAACTTGAGAGTTTCAGAAATTTTTTTCATCGATCAAAAAACGGGGGCTTGATGATTTGGAAATCAATATTTCAGTCATCGTAAAGCAATCATCTTAATTCTTGGTGTTTGATTCAATGTGTAGAGAGAAAGAGAGCTGCATTTTTTTTCCGTTTGTTTGAAGAATATAGAAATCCTATCAATGAATATCAAACATGAATATCAATTAATAATGTCTGACTACTGAAGTTTGCCAACGACTTTCTAGTAAAAAACAAACAAAACCAAAAGAGCGAAAAAAAACTATTTAGCTGATTAATTGTCTATGATCGATCTAGATCCTAGATGATACAAAAAACAACAGCAGTGTTTTTCATGTATTTTCCTCTCATTACAGATGATGAAGAAGAAGCTTCGATCAAACAAAATGATTTTGAAGAAAAATTAGAATTCTTGAACAAAGTTTCAAATCAACTTCATCGATGAATGTCTAGACGATCAACTTTACTATTCAAGAGAAAACAACACACAGTGAACGTCTTTCTTCGTTTTTGGCGAAATTCGCCACAATCGTACAATGATTAATGATAAATTGATAGAAACTATTTCAAAGAAATGGAAAACGTAATTGTTTCATTTGTTGATGAATCGGATTCGAATTTTGAGAACAACTGGATTGAGGATGAAGACTATTATCAAATCAATCGACCGGACAACAGTTTGAGAAACATAACATTGATCATTTGCTACGGTATTTTGATGTTCATCTCATTGATTGGCAATACATTGGTTTGTTGTGTGATAGCCACCACGCCAAAATTGAAAACTACCACAAACTATTTGATTTTTTCGCTCACTGTCTCCGATATAATGATGACCTGTTTCAACATACCGTTCATGTGTGCCCGAGTGATGTTAAGCAATTGGCCATTTTCCGATTGGTTCTGTCAATTGATGCCTTTGATCAGTGTGTCTTCAGTTTATATCAGCTCTTTTACGATGGTGGCTATTGGTTTCCATCGATATCGATCATTGCAAATAAAATCTATCTCGAAAAATGCTGATCAAATTTTAATGAGCTCGTTTAAAGCTTCTACCGCCATCTCCGCTAATTTTCGTTCAATTTTATTGACAAGAAGAAAAACAACCTGCCATCGGTTTTGCAGTCATTCTCATCACCATCATCATCATTTTTATGAGCAAACTTATAAAGCTAGGGTCAGGAGAAAAATTCTGATAATTTGGCTGTTGTCATTCGTGTTGGCTGTTCCTGATTCAATGTTTAACAAAGTTCTGTTAGATTATGATTTTAATGGCTTGATCGCCAACCGATGCAAACCAATCTACCCGGTATGGTTGAGTGGCTTCAACATGTCACTGTTTTTGACATTGATTGTATCGATAACACAATTTCTGATTCCGACACTCATTACGGCCATTTTGTATTATAAAATTTATGTCATCATCAATCGGCAAGGAAAATTGGCTGCCCATTCAAATGACGAGGCAAATCGTCGCCGATGCAAAGTGAAACGCAAACGCATAACGATGCTCATTTTAATTGTTTTTGGTTTTCTATTCACTTGGCTTCCATTGACCGTTTATCATTTGCTAACAGATTTCCGTGTGATTCATTTTCATATCAGTTTGTTTCTGATGTTACACGTCATTGCAATGAGCTCGGCTTGTCTCAATCCGTTTATTTATTGTTTCATGAATAAAGATTTCAAACGACGTGCTCTGCAACTGATCGAATTTCGATTAAAATTTCCTCTTGTTTTGTGCTTGATTTCACCCGTAATAAAGTTTTGGTCCTTTCTATGGAACGTAAACTTTTTTGGCAACAATAACAATAATTATGATGATGAAGACTGTAATGACGATAGTATCGGGAATTTTTCTTCGTTTCGTTCGCCATTCGCTGCCGAATTCGATTTGAAACAATTTGTTTTAAACAATCACAATGATGATGATGATGACAATAAACAACCACCCTTGATAAAAGACCAAACAACAATTAAAAACAATTCCGAGAGCTTTGACGATCAAAAATTTTATGAAGAATCTCCTAGCGGAAGAAAACTATCTGTGAAAAGTGAATTGATGAAAGATGATCAATCATTCAACGATTAACGACATTGACCCTAGAACCAAGTGATCAAATGATGAGTTCTTTGAAGAGTGATATGCTTTCTTTACATTTATTCTTTTTTTGATACACTTTCAACGATGAAGAGAAAAATATGGAACCAACCATTTAACCTGTTGAGCTTATTGTTGTTTTTTCTAAATGATTTCTTTCTGTTATTTTTTTACAATCAAAATATTTATATCGAAACCATTTTTTTTCTTTGAAATTAAATAGTTTTCAAAAAAATGTTTAAACCAATGAATATCACCAAGCTTGGTAGGAGAAAAGATGCTTCAACCACAAAAAATATGGTGGGATGTGTCTCGAAAATTTCGCCCAAAATAAATGGGATCCACATGTACATCACCGAGTACAATGCCGAGTAGAAGGAGGATATTTTTGATGTGAAACGAAAATTACGTTCGGTGAAAGCAACGTACGATGGCCAAAACACTGAACAACCATAGCCGATTGATAGATTGGTGATCAAAACAACGGTATAGTTTCCTAGGAAACCATATAAAACCACAATAGAAAATACCAGAATGAGATAATGATAGGCCAGGATGATGTCTGGTATGAAGAGAATACTGATGAAAGTATTGGCAAACCGACCGGCCGTATAGGCCCCAGTAAAAAGAGCAAGCACATGAGCCGCTTTCTTGGCCGACAAACCGATTTTCGAATATTGAAGCATTGCCGTGGAATAGTTGAAGAACAGATTTTCCGCACAGCCATATAGAGCAAGGGCAAACCCTGTGATTAATAGTTTAAGTTTTCGATGTTTGATTTGTTCCACTTCGAGTGTTGAGTTTTCTGGCCCGCATTGATCGGATGAAACCGAAACATTCGCCATGAAATCTGAAGATTTGTATGGCTTGAATAAATGTAACAGAAGAAAAAGAGCAGAAACTTGGAAAATTTAAAAATTAATAAACAAGAAGGTAATCGATTTTTATTACCAAAAACCAAGAACGATCCACAGATTCCGAAGAGAGCCGACAATGATTGGCTTCGTCGTTCAGGCGTGATATTGGTTTGATCATCGGGCAGAAACGAAGCCCATATTACGGGTGCCACTATAGTTCCACAACCATAAGCAAATTGAATTGCCTGCAGTAGTGAGTTGACAGCTTTGGGATAGTATTGCCATACCTCCACCAACCAAACACTTTGAGTACAATCCCAAGCTCCAGAACCAAAACCGAATATCAAGGTTCCTAAGAAAAGAAGTTCGACAAATCGATAGTGTGGAAAGAGAATAGCTGCCAGGCCCATCAAAAACAATATCACAATTATTAAAAGCTGTCGATTGACCCAACGGTAAATCCATCCGATTATCGATCCGCACAGATAGCCAACCGAAAAGCAAGTATTCATCTTGATCAGTCTACTGAATGGAACTTGATAATGGAGAGCAAGTTCCACCGGAATCGAACCAACCAATATGCCACACATTGCCTGTATGTTTTAAAAAATCAATGTTTTTTTTTTTTTGGTTTCACTTAGGTTTAACTCACGTAAGAAAAATGGCCAACAAACAGAACAATGGTGTAGAGCAATCGCCATCGATGAATCTTAGTCCTCACGGTAATATTCTGATCAGTGGATTCTGTCGTCATTTTTTTTTTTTGAATAGACACTGTAATGTGATTGATGTTTTTGACAAAAACAGTTCACAAAACTGCAGAGGAAAAACTCATCAAAGTGCTCATCAAACATCAATTTTAACAGAATGTTGTAAAAAAAATAATAATAAACTCCAACTATATTTCCGACATTTAAAGTTTTTCTTTCAGGCACAAAGCTATAAAACAAACAGTAAAACTAGCTTTCCAATTTAAATGATTTTTTAACTAATCGTGAAGATCGGCGACAACAAACTGTATCATCATCATCATCAACCACTGGCTTTTTTGTTGATTCACTCGATTCATCAGGTTCATCTATTTTAATTTTCTTCTTGTTATACGGTCGTTTAATAATTTTGGTGATTTGACGTTTTGATTTATTCATTTCTAGAAATTGTTTGCTCGATTCGATGATATAATCTAGAAAACTCGATACTCTCAAGGCGATTTCAATATCGGGTTTGGAAAGACTGCTTTTCGATCTTTTCAAAGACAGCGTTTGATCGTCAACAGTGTTATAAAAAATTTGTCTTTGTACATGACGTTCCTGAATAAATTCATCAACAGAACGATGAGGTAGATTTTTTTTCGGTCTCCCTCGAGCTCGGTTTTTAGAAACTTTCCCATGATCATTATTGTATGTTGTCTGTTGTTTTTCGTGACATTTTTCCGCCAAATACTGTTGACTTTGTTGATTGATCACCGAAGATAAAGACAATATTTGAGGCCAAAGAAACATTGAGAAAAACATCGATCGAACTTTGGGAAACTCTAATTCATTTCGAATGGCCTCTTCACAAATTTCATATTTATGGTGAGCGATTCGCATTATCAAAGCGTTGAAAATCAATTGCAACAATGTCCAGCCAAAAAAAGTCGAATAATTTGGAAGCATGAGACTGTTTCCTGGCTCACTTGTTGGATTAGTGAAAATAATCGATGTGTTTGATAGAAAATAGAGGACGGTATCGATTGTCAACAAACTGATAGAATCATCCTCTTCGTGCTCAATATCACAAAAAATTTTTTCATCATTCGAGTTCAATAACTTCAACAGAATCGATTCGAGTAATGAGTTGACACGAATATCGAGATCAGAGTCGAAAACACATTTTCTTTGAAAAGATTTTGAATGAGGATGTAATTGAGTGAAAAGAGAAAGACACTCATCCCAAACATCACCAGAGATCGAATCGAATTCCTCTACTCTAAAGGAATTTTCTAATAAATCATCACCATCACTAATCGATTTTTTTGGCTCAACTTCTTCAATTTCCTCTAAATTTTCATCATCAAAATTTTCCCTGATCGAGTCCGAATCATTTTCAGTTTCATTTTCGATCAATTTCAAACGGTTTGATAATGAAACAATATAATCGAAAAGTTTCTTTTGATTTTTCGGAAGAGAGGGTTTAGCGGCTTTTCTCGAATTCACCACTCTCGTTTTAGAATTGATTTTTTCAATCAAATTTTTCAATTCGATTTCATTTTGAGTGTTGAGTACGCTATCAGGTAACTGGCGTTTAAGTGATTGAAATCTAGTAAACAATTGATGAGGATTTCTATTTAGAAAATGCTCTCTCTGTAGCTTGGCATAATTAATCCGACCATCCCGTCGGCAATATTTGTTTCTCAAACTTATCAACCGAAAATCTTCGTCCACTGACCAATTACCCAATCGTCTTTTTTTTGTGGGACTGTTGATTGCCAAACGATAAATATATCGCTCTCGAATTTGTCGGTTATCACGGAATGGAATGTGAGTGCTGATTGCCTTGTAATCAGTACCGTAGTATTGAATACATGCCAAAATCAATTTGTCTTCCAACTGGGTCCATGGACGTTTATTTTTTAAAATTTTTTTCTGCATATGATAAAAATGCCGAATCTGTTTGATTGAACGACCTTCAACAAGAGCGTGAACATTTTTCCAATTAATAGTTTGATCATCCAAACGACAAGATTCTAGCAAAGACAAAAATTGTTCGGCTTCTGCGCCTTCAATAGTTCCGCTTCGTTTCATAGATGGATTCAATTCTGATTGATAACGTTGACAACATTGCCATGCTGTACGTCCACTACCTAAACGCTCTGCAATTTCATCCCAATCATTTTGACCCAATTCCAGGACTAAATCTAACAAACGTGAATCTTCATTTGATGTGAATTCATTTTTAACAATTTTTGGATGCAAAAAGTTTAAATAATAGAGTTCGCAGTCTTCAGCGCGGCGATCGGATGCTTCAATACATTTAGCCACCACCAACCAATCGATATCATTCTTAAAACTCCGTTCAAGCGGTTCACGTTTTGCACGAAGCATTGACAGCTCTAAATTTAGTTTATTAATTTCATTAGAATGTTCCGTCGACCTTAAATTGGAATCAATCGATAATAGATCTTCGATTTTTTTTATCAACGGTTGACACTGTTTTATTAGTGTTTGAGTTTGGACTTCATTGATCAAAATTTGTTCCTCGTTAGGGGTCCATTGTCTATATGGTTTTTGAACAGGATTCAGCAATAATGTATAAACATCAGGATCAAGAATAGAATCATCATCATCGTATTGAGGATCGAACAACGCCGGCGCAGTTAGCCCTCTATTATCACGAAGATAGGGTCGAAAAAAATTCAATAATGCAATCGAATAGTTACGCTTAGAGGTAGATAAATTGGCTTTCGAAAAATCTGATTTAAAGTCTTTTTTCTGTTCATTTGAATCATTGTTATCAGTTGTTTCTCCATCATTTATCGAGAATGTCACCGATCTGTCCAGAAGGTCTGAGAGCTCTGATCTTTTCAGGCGAAACTTTTCTGTCAATTGTTCGTTGAGATTCAAAGCACTCTGGATTTTATCTAGCAAAACATTCAACGATTCTTCATCATTTGTAGACAAACTTTCAGGCAAAGTTTGACAATCAAAACTCTCATTATCTACTTCCATTGAACTGACAATCAACAATCACAAGAAAAAAAACGAAAATCTTTTAGAAATTTTTGAATAATGATTAAATTAACTTTGATTCATTGGATGCATCTTATAAAGATTTTTGAAAGAAAAATGAGATCAAAGCTCCTAAAATTGTTGAAGAATAAATTGATTTTCAATTTTGTTTTATATTCCTTTGGCCATCAACAGATTTTTTTTGAACAATGAAACTGTTTACAAACTTTGACGAAACCATGTGAAACTTTGGCGTCTATTTCAACTTACAAGTCTATGACAAACGTCATCCTTCTATTTTTTTGTCGATAATAACAATAAATTTTGTTATTTTTTAATAATTTTTTCTATCAAATCAACAAAATGAAATGAAACTTTATTTTGAATTCAAAAAAAAACCAAACAAGAAAAATAGTGATTCCTCATTCTAATGGAAAATTATAATAAAACATTACAAGTTATTGAAGAAATTCAAGAATCGCTGTTTCCTCGTTTGGAGTCATGCCGCGATGCTGTACAAGCTCAAGCCATCGAAGGGTTGATAGATGATAGGCTCAAAAATATCGATCAAATTTTAGACAAAATGGAGATTGCCGTCAATAAAGCTTTGGCTGGGCAAAGAACAATGATGAAATTGAAACTAGACCAATTGAGGTTTGTTTTTTATTCAACCATTATTTCCCTTTGATTTTTTTTTCATTCAAAGATATGATCAAAAGCATTTATTAAGCTCATTCCGGACGTTGCACCAACGTCGATTGACAAGAGAACGAGCTGAACGTGAAAAGGAGGAACTGCTGACTAGACGCTTCACTACTAATGCCTCATCACGCCCTCCAGAAACACAAATCGATTTTGGCGTTCAAGAATATTACGACAATGAGAAAACCAAACTGACCGGTTTCGATCGACACGTTGGTGAAATTTTATCCACAGGAGGATCAGTTTTGACTGCCCTACGTGATCAACGAGCCATGCTAAATCAGGCTCATTCCAAAATTTTTGAAACTGTTTCGACTTTGGGTCTTTCCAACACTGTGATGCGTTTGATCGAGAAAAGAACTTATGGCGATAAGTTTATCCTGTTTGGTGGTATGATAGTATTCACCATTTTAATGTTCATCATTTGGAAATACTTGACTTGATTTTTTATTTTTATCCAAAATGCGTTTTTTTTAATCTTTATAAAGTGATTTTATTTTTGAAAGAAGATTCTTTAAACTTTTGAATATTTCAGGATACTTGTGAAAGTCCAGTGATAACAGTCATTGCTCACAACACGATGGCTTATTGAAATTTTTTTAGGCAAATTTGAAAAAAATAAACATTTCTTTATAAACTGAATGGGATTCAATGGAGAAACTGTTAAATTGAAACCGAAT
This sequence comes from Octodonta nipae, assembly GCA_034190945.1. Taxonomy (NCBI): domain Eukaryota; kingdom Metazoa; phylum Arthropoda; class Insecta; order Coleoptera; family Chrysomelidae; genus Octodonta; species Octodonta nipae. Next base: position 61,786 of record JAVLUE010000342.1, on the reverse strand, counting down.
TTATTAAAAAAAATTTTAAATGAAAAATTTTGATGAAAATTTGATTAACTAAAATCGATAAATAAGGGAAAAATAATTTATAAAACTTTTTAAAAAATAAACAAATAATTTAAATTGAAATTTTAATTATTTTCAACGCATGACACGGGAACCATAACTGCAGAAGTCAAGTCGACATATTTTTTGCCAAAAACAGATAAAACTTGATATTGTGATTGGTCAACTAGTTTTTGAGCAGAAATCGAATGCGCTGGTAAACAATGGAAACTCAAAATTTGTTGATGGAGTCTAGTTGGTTTGGAGACACCTTCGATACAGCTGACAATCGGTTGTGTCGAGAAACAGAAACGATCATGTTGTCGAATGGCCATGGTTCGAAGTCTTTGCATTTGTTTTTGTTCTTGAGCATTCAAACCTGGATAGACAATGGGAGGAACTGACATTGCAGTCATTGGTGCTTGTTGAGCCATTACTTGTTCAGTGGATTTTTGATGAGCCCGAGCCATTTCTTCGAAAGTAGCTTGTCTTTCAATTTCTTGTTGTCGGCGAGTTTTTCTTTCATTGTTCCATTCGCCAATCAATCTAGACAATTCTCGATACTTGGGAATTTGGTATTTACTAGCTTTCGATTCTTGACTTGGACAGATTCTTCTACCATTCGCAACTGGAGTTTGTTCACAATGAGCACCAGCCAAAGCGTAACTATTCACCCAATCTTCAACCAATTGGTATAAACAGGCATCTGGTCCAACAAATTCTTGATCAAATTCATCGTTGTTGTCGCCACAAAGTCCGCAAGTCGATCCTTTGTATTGTTCTCCAACTTGGATTTGAACATTTTTGCCATCATACTTGACAATGACATCGTCTCGTTGATTTTCAACAACAACAATCGAAGGATTTCGCGATTGTGAAGTTGTTTCAACTAAGTAGATAGCCAAATCACCATTGCTCAATGTGACAACTTTTTTCGAATCGGATTGCAATTCACGTACTTTTCCATCAACAACAACTTGGGCAGTCGACTGGCTTGATGGTGGAGTCAACTTGATTTCAATACCATTGACAATAACTGTGACTTCTTTAGTTTTGGTTTCACTTTCTAATTGTCGAACAAAAACTGAGAATTTATCAGTTGCCGAGCAATCTTTGGCGACCAAAAATTGACATTGCGAATCAGGTAATTCAACGGTGACATTATCGAAAGAACGAACGAAATTTTCCATGACATTACATTGATCAACCGATTGATAACCAGTAATCAAATTCTTGTAAACTCGACCAATATCAAACAAAGAAGAGATCTAGTTTTTTTTGTACCAAATTTATGAGACTAGTTTAAAAAAAAAAATTCTTACCGGCCGGAAGTATGGAACATGAACTTTGTCAAAGATCAAGTTTTCTTGAGGTGTTTGGATGAAAACGTTCACTAAAGGAACATCCGCAAAAAGTGTTGAATAATGTCCGACGAATTGAATTTGATTGGCTTCATTTTGAACATTCAAAACATTTTCATCTAAATTAGGATATAAAGCAACTTTTGCAGCTAAAATAACTTTTTGGGTCAAATTTTGCAATTCTTGAGGTATGTTTTCGTATTCGATTTGAGCGGACATTTGTTTGAAATAAGAATCTTCGACAATGGCTCGTTGACATGCATAAGATGAAGATTGGCCTTGTGATTTGTCGACAACACACTGTTGATGGAACCAATCTTGAACATTTTCAACCGAATTGGCAGAATCAGCGGAAGCAATATCTTTTTTAGTGAGAACACGTTCGTCACCTTTCTCTAAGATACCTTCGATTCTGATTTTAGATCCTGATTGGCATTCATTTCCAAAAGCAAGACTTGCTTTAATCACTGCCTTCAAATCTTGATTTGCTATTGGATCATAGTTGAATTCCGATGGTATTTTGGAAAAGTCGATTACTGAATTCCAGCAGATTTGTCGGACAGATTCGGATTTTTGTTGTTCTGATTGATATTGGCCAATAGCTTCAGCTTTTAACCAAGAAGTTTTACGATCAAGAGTTTGAGACAATTGAACTTGTCCACCATAGACGAATGGTTTTTGCGAAGATCTTACTGAAGCAACAAATTGCAAGTTTCGTACAATGAGAGCAGTTGGTTTTTCTGGTGATGAATCATCATTGCTCTGACTACGCATCCATTTTTTCCAGATTTTATTTCGATTTTCTTTGGTCCAATCTTCAACAATTTTATGAACAGTTTTCACAATTTCCGATTTTCTTGGGAACAATTTTTGTTGATAAGCTTGTTTCCAAATTTTTTGTTGTCGATTATCGTATAGAGAATCAGTGTGAACCATTCTGTCCCAATCACTTTCATTATCATCATCATCATTTTCATTATTATCATCACTTTTGACCTTGTTCATTGTGGTGCTATCATCATTGTCATTTTCGTTGATGATTAAACTTTCATACCGCAACGACATATCATATCCGGTAACTTGTTTGTGCTGATCAGTTTCTAAAGTTAAATGAACCACCGATGGGTTTATATCAGGATTGGTAAAGACTTCTAATAGAGCAGCAACTAATCCATATTGTTGAGCGGTTCCCGATTGATACCATGGTTCATTGAATCGACTGTTTTCAGTGATCACCTGCAATTGTGCTCCAATGCCTAAGCTTTCTGTTAAAAATTGTTGTTCATATTTGAATGCCATAGGTTTAGTTCGAATCACCGATGAAACTTGTAACCAATCTTGATCAGGAGAACCAGCAATATGGATTTTCGAAATAAAAGTTCTTGATTCCGTTTGATGGTGATAGACTTCCTGTGGAACTTTGGGCAATATCGACCAGTTTATTTGATTTTTTGGTCTGAAAAAGCCAGCGGATAGTTCAACTGGAAGCGAAACTCGAGTGACTTTTTCAACTTGAGTACCAATGGCTTCCTGAGCTGGGGTCAAGGCATAAACAAAATTATAAGTGGTATGATAAACCGATGGTTGAATTTGAACAGTCAAATTTCCACCGATTGGAAGTCTGTTTTCGCCTTGTTTGTTCAATTGTAATTTAGCATCATTAATTTTAACCGAAAATAATGTTGGATGACGTTCAGTGATGACGACAGGTAAACCAATATCAGAAGCGGCAACTTTGTACAATTGTTTGGGCAAAGCCAATTTGACGTAATGGAAAGATTGTCCTTGAGTCAATTGTGAGATCACATCTTTAATCGAATCTTCAGCCGTATCGATTAGTTGATGAAGATAGTGGCGATCGAAAGCAAAATAATTAGTTTGTTCAAATAGTTTCACAAATAATGTAGCTTTGGGTTCCTCTTCACCACGCACAACTAGATCCAATTTTTCTTTCAATGATTTCAAAGCTTGTTGAGCTGATTCAGCTGAACGACGGTTAAGTACCCGACGATCTTTAGTTTTTGAACCATATGATTGGAGAGCTTCTGATAAGACGCCGTTAGGTTGAACAAATCGTTGAATCAAAGATTCAATTCCTTTGACATTGTAACCTACTTCGAGCAGCAAGTTTTGGAACGGAGAATCTGTTTGACGAACAGCTAAATATCCTGAACGAGGTATTTGAGATACATTACTGGCGACCCATTCAGTAACCAAACTCAAACCATACTTTTTCTCTTCGTCATAAAAACTTGATCCCATCATTTTTGAATATTGAAGGCCAAGATCAACTTTTGGAACAAATCCTAAAGCAAATCGAGCATCATTAGCAAGTTTCTGATGTGTTGGTTCAGTTTGATTTGCAACTGTGTTTAATGCGGATACAACAAATGATACAACTTGAAGTTTATTTTCATTATGCAATTCGGAAGCGATTCGTTCCAAAATGGCTTTACCAGGATCAGACCCAAGTATCACAGTGAATGCTGCGATACGAATTTCGTATGGTTCATATTGGTTTTGATAAACTGGCAACAATAAAGCCAACACTTGTTGCGGATTTTGATAAGAAATGTGCGATAAAGCATAGATGGTAACTTGTCTGATAAAATTTCGTTCTTGATGAATTTGATCTTCATTTTCTACTGGATAACCAGGTAATTGTTCTAATGAAGCTTCATTATTGACATAAGGAGCCAAGACAGCTAACGCTTCAAAATAGCCTGTATGTGCTAAAGTTTCGATCAATGTAACTTTTTGGTGGAAAGTCGAGGCTTCTGCGAGAGCTTTAGCCAAAACATTAATAACTTGAGAAATTTCTCGCTGATTTATCATTTTATGTTGAAAGTGTTGTTCCCATGGAATAGCTCGTCGAATTCGTGAATTTGATGTGACTATGAAATTTTTGTTCAATCGATCTTGAGCATAGCGAATTTTTTGAATAGTTTCTTCATTTGGTATATCTCCTGGAGTGTTTGATTGTTTCACGACAGCTTCATTTATCATTTTACCCAAAGCGATACCAATCGAAGAAGCTAAATTTCGTTGCTGTTGAACTTTTTCAGTGAGAAATAAATTCAAATATTCCTCCACAACTTTTTCGTTAACCAAAAACAAATTTTGCGGAATAGTTGCGAAAACTTCTCTGGCTTCACTAACAGTGATGAGATCATTTTCGAAAAGTGTTTTGACAAACAGAGCTGAGGTGGTCGTACCAGCGTGAGCGATCAAGTCAAGTAAGATTTTACGAGACACTTGTTGTTGAGAGGTTGCTCGATTAGATTGGCCAGGCTTTGCAACTGATTCGAACACCTGTTCCAAATTTTGTTCATCTAAAACGGCAATAGCGTTGGCCAATTGAACAATTATTTGAGAAGTTTTCCTTTTTGGTTCACTGTTGAAAGATTCGATTTGTGATGCTAGAGCATCCACCAATGAAGGAATCAAACTAGTTAACTCTTGTTGGTTAATAGTGCCAAACAAATTATAATAAGGAATCTCCAATTGGTTTTGCGTTTGAGGCAGACGGAAGGAAAGCTCTTGGTGAATCTGTTGAAAAATTAAAAGATATTAAGATCATAAAATTCCTAAAAAACAAACTTACCAGAATATTTTGAACTTCTTGAATGTTGCCAACTTCACTGTTTGGAACAATATTGTCCAAAGTTAAATTTTGTTGAGTCAAAGCAACAATTTGTCTTCCTCTAGTTTCATAGACTGTTTTACCTTCAGCAAAGATTGAATCAATTTTGACGGTAATGCCTTGTTGTTGTTGCTGTTGTTGGTTTCCTGTTGAAATATTATATTTGACATAGCTGAACAAGTTAACTGGAGAATCTTGTGTAGTTTGTTCATAAGGGCAACCATTATTTATTTCATCATTTTGGTTGGACCATGGATAATATCCTTCAATTTGTGGAAGAGGTTTGCCTTGTCGGCATACAACTGGAGCACCACGAATATCATTATTGTCATTTTCAATGTTTGGTTGGGTGAGACAGTTTTGGTAATTTCGTGTTTTAGTGACATTGAACACTTGCTCTCCCTTGACAACGGCTTCAGTGTTCCAAATGTCTGTGGCAGAGGTGATTTGATATAAAGTTTCACAGATACCATTGATGCCATCCTCATAAACTGGATAAACAACAAGTTGATCGTTAGTGGGATTTCGAATTGTATTGGTTTTAGTGACAAAACTTCTTGGATTAATTATATTTGTTGGTACTAAATTGACGTTGAGCAACGAAAGAATTGATTTTTTAATGTTGACCGACCATTGAGGCTCGCTACGATCTGCCTCAAAACTTTTTATTTGACCATTGTCCCAACGGAATCGAATGGGTTTCCTCAATTCTTGTTGGTACTCTTGTTGTGGCTGATGGTCAATCACAACTTGGCCAAACAATTGTTCTGGAACTGGTCCATTAAATTTTCCGACTCGAATGTTAGTTAGCTAATTTTCAAAAAAAGTTTTTGAGAATAATTTGCTCAAAGAAATAATTTCCGAGTTAAATACCTGAAGAGCCACCTGAGTACCGTCATTTTCAGCTTGAAGGACAATATCAGATTTAAGTTCAATCACAGCGGCATTAGAATCTTGTTGTGCGATTCCAGAAACCAAACGCCCAGAGTATGAATAAATATAGCTTTGACCTGGAACCAATCTGATTGGTACGGTTTTTGGCCGTTCTTGCTGAGCGGTAACTAATGCTGTTCATACATAACGGAAAAATCAAGTCAAAACCATTTTAATCACAGAAAAAAAATTCAAAATTTACCTGTCAAAAAGAGCAAAGCTCCTAGAGACAAAGCAATTTTCATAATTTTTTGTTTTGGAGATTTGAAATTAAAATCTTCAAATAACACAGTCAAAAAGTGATAATGAACGCTTCCAAAAGGAAGAACTCCTTCTTCGAAGTTCCAAGTTGTTGACGAGCACACTAAAGTTTTCTTTCAGAAGAAGATCTTTTCCTCAGTTTTCTCCGGAAAAAAACAATCAAATAAAACAAACTTCCGATGATGTTCAAGCTATTGGAATGTTTTTGTTAACAATAGTTCTTTATATATCAACTAAATTGAACAAAATCCGATTGAAGCAGAGCAGCAGAAAAAAAAATTTGCTACTCTAGGCATTTATTAAGAAATTATTATTTGATTATTGAAAAAATTGATCGCTGATTGATTAAAAACAATTAGAATCAAACAATCTCAAAAAAATTTAGCCGAGTTATGCTAAAATTTTCATTTGCTACAGGAAAACTTTCCAAAACCAATCCCTTCGAACAGTTTTAATGGATTTTTTTTATCACATTTAGCTGTTCATAAATTCTGTTCAAGATGATAATGATGTCATTCATTCTATTGAGTTTTGAGCATTTGAGAGTTTGAGAAAATCATCGAATCAAAGAAATGGAAAATATTTTGAAAAACCATCTCAATGATTAACCAAAGATCTCGATTTTGAAAGATTGGAAAAGTTTTCTGTCACAAATTTTTTTCGTTGTTAGATAAAGATTTGTTTGAATCGGCAACAAAATTCCTCTTGAAATCTGTGTCAATCAATTTGAAAAAAGCTCATGTCATCGTATTTTTTTTCTCTCATTGATTTGTTCAAATATCATTTTACAGTTCTGAGAACCTAGAAATAGGTTCAATTTTTTTCATATCCCTAGATTTGTTTTTTTTTTGGAAAAGTTTTGGATCAACAAGAAACGGATCTTGAAATTAATTGGAACTTGGAAAAAAGTATATTTGAAATCAAATTGATGAGCATTTAAAAACTTTAATTGCGAATCATTCTAGTTAAATAAGTATGGTTACTATAGAATTGATTAATTTCGAAGCTAATAATCATAATCGGATGGCATTTTTCCCATAAAGTTGTACTGCGATGAAGTTATTTTACAATTACTTTTAAGGCTATCAGCTTCTGTAATCAACAGCTGAAAAAAACTCGATCACGAATCAATTAGTCAATAAGTTTTTTTTCCGGTGATAAAACTATGAAGGTTCTGCTCAAAACAATACTCAACTCAATGAAAAATGTGAAGCTCAATACTTTGGGTTTTTTTTTCGAACTAAATAAATTATCATTCAAAGCTCTGAATAAATGTTACCTCATCTATGATCTAATTGAGGATTTGAGAAAGCTTCAAATACTTGGAAACTATTTTGGATTATTAAAAAAATTCGACTTATACTGAGTCAGATTTTGATCTTGAAAAAAAAAAAATTACCAAAACTCTTAATATTGATTCTGATCGTAGAAAATTGATGAAGAAACGAGAAAAATGAGAGAAACCAAAACTATTCATAATGATTATAATGATGTGTTAAAAAAAACTACAATGTTCAAATCAATAAAAATCAATGTCAGCAAAGTTAAAAGCTTCCATCAAAAAAAAAAAAACCTGCTTACGTAATCTTTTCTGATGATATCAATGGCAAATGGATTGAGCCATAATCGTCATAATCATCATGTTCAAGAAAAAACTTTTCCATCATAAATGATGCTGAATTAATTTAATGAGATAATTTTTTTTCAAAAAAATTTTGAGAACAAAGTTCAAGAAAAAAAAAAAGAAAAATTCGTCAAGAAAAAACAAATCACAAAACTATATGGCAAAGTTGACAAACAATTTTGGTTCAAGTCTAAAAACAAAATTATCTCGTGTTTGTACAGAGTTGCTTTTGGACAGAAAAACAACCATCAAACTTCTTAATTTCGAGCTTTTTTTTTTTTGAATCTTTTAAAAAATGTCCAATCTCATCGAATGTAATTTTTCAATCAGAACTGTTCTCTCCTCATGGAAATTGCTGACTGACTAGATCTTCAATCAAAATAGTGATACATTCTCGGCGTATCCGTTCGCCCTCCTCGTCTGTGAGCAAATGCCAAACAGACTCATTCTGAAGATTGTACGATAGGGAAGCGATCAACTAAAAAAAAAATATATCGATCAAATTCAAACAGAATAATCTTTGAGTGGTGAATGAAATTACCGCTTCGAAATATGTCACATTAATGCTTCCAACTCGGGTGAATGATTTAGCAAACTTTACCAAAGAACTCATATATTCTTTGGACAGCCATTTACACATTTCGCTTAAACGGTTTGTTACTGATGGAATGAGATTTTCTTCTCTAAACCACGAAACATTAAGCTCATAAGGCACCAACACGTGATCAAGTTTTGGTGAAAGACTCTTCAGAAAAAAAAATTGGAATCAAGTAAAAGTAATAGATAAAAATTGATACCATCTCAGAATGGCGCCAATTTCCAACCCAAAAACATTTTATTCGACTAGCCAGTGTCGAATTCATTTGCATTGTGAATAGCCGATAATTGGAATTTGAACGATCATATTTGTACATTTTATCATTAGCATAAAAACTCATTCCCGGACGATAAGGAAGCGGACAAAACTGTTTAAAAGACTTTTCGCTTAATTTTGTTTTATCTAGTGACGTTTCCATGTATGGTGAGATGATGAATCCGATGAATGGATCACAATTTATCAATGCACCATTCTCTTCATCATTTTTATTGTGGTTGGCTTCATCAGAGCGGTTATGGTCATATTTACAGATTGATTGATTGTCACCAAAGACACTTTGATGTAAAGCTTGTGTCATCAAATCAAGTATGGATGGATGTGGACTGAATGTCGGATGCGAATGATACCAGCCAACTACTTTGATGTTTTGGCTCTCAAACTTTTGAACAGCTTGAAGAAATGATGCTTCAAAATAAAAACCAATAAAACATCAGTTCAAGGGAAAAAAAATTCTACCAGCATCCATTTCGCAAGCAGTTTGTCGATCATCAATCGATTTGACTGGTTCGGCAACTAGAATACGCAATGTTCGAGTGATGCGGCAATAATGACCACCAAGACAACCGATGCATTCAGTGCGAAGACAATGTGCATGTAGATCCATCAACGCTAGAGCATCTAACTTGACTTTAATAAAAAATGGAGCATTCTAGAAAATCAAAAAAATTTAAGTTTAAATCATTCTAATTGATTGAAAACTAACCTTCTCAGTGAAATGACTAAACTCGACTAATTCATATTCATTTTTAATTGAGATCGTTGGATCGTAATATCGTATCGTTTCGCTACCGTTGATGGTAGATTTTTTCTTATTTTTATTAGACAATTTCAAAGATTTATTATTAGGATCTGTAAGGGAGGTAGCTATGAATGAAAAAAACATTAACTTTGAATCAGACTTTTGGCGGTAATTTATGAAAACAAACTTTTAGAAATTTTCAAATTGTTAGGTGATTTCATGGGTGGTTTAAATTTAAGTGGTATTTTTTTCAAATTTTTTTCAACAATTTTCTTTTTAGCCTCAGAAACTGTTTTTTTTGGCGAGGTTATAGTAATTTTCGCATCTGTTTTAATTTTTTTCAATGATTCAAGTGGATTTAATGTTGTTGGTGGTTGAAACTGATTAACAATTGTATTTTCAATTTTCGTACGTTGCGATCTTCGTAATGATGGGGCCATTTCACCATTCAAAAAATCCGAATTCATTTTTGAATTGTCATCGTTCATCACTTCTAAACTTTTTTTCGTTTTCGAACTTTGAATTTCGTGAATATTGCCATCAATAGGCATCGATTGAGTTAAAATGTTACTGGCACAGCGATCTTCCATCTTGTTCATCATTTAACAGCATTTAGAACAGAATTTGAAATACCTGATTAGAAAAAAAAAATTTTTGTAAATCAAACAATTGTGATTTTCCCACTTGATAAGAAACACCAAAAATTTCCAAAATCAGAATTAGCAAATTGAGAATTTCTTTTTTTTTTTCTTGTTCAGTCGACTCTTCAACTCATTTCGACAGGTGAAAGGTCATTTAGGTAAAAAAAAACCAACTACATCTTCACCACAACAAACATGTTCGGGACATTAGAAAAAAATCACTCGCTATCACATAAGAAAAAAAATTGCTGCTGCTTTAGCGGTTCTTATGTTTTAGCGCAAAAAAAAACCACCACAATAACATTAAACTGTTCATAGAGGCTGTGACAAAAGTCAGAATTTTTTTTTTCTCAATTGCAAATGTTCAACTGTTTTATTATCATTATAATTTAGAGCGTTGATCGCAAATCGATTGTTTTCCAAACAGAATCTGTCAATTTTTCTGTTTAAAATGTTGTAAAGGAACCATAGTAAAAAAGGATGGTGGTGCTGCTGATTGCTCTTCATTATTCTGACTGGTTGAAAACAAAGTTGGATATTTTTTGGGATTTTCAGTGACTTCAATGTATGATGGTGGTGGTAGATTCAGCTTTGCCAAGGTACGTCTTTCGGCTTCAGTTTTCAAAAAATTCTCATCAATCTCATTCATCAACTCATTAACTTGATTTGATAGATGAGTATTCACATTCTGTCTCATTTGAATCAAAATCTGTAATTTGATTGAACGAGCTCTGATATGATAAGCGTAAAAAAATGATGTCACAGTCAATAAGACATTGATCAAACTGTAACCTAATAGAATATCACGTTTTTGACTGCGAAACAGGCAAATAAATAGATGAACAATGTTCACCACCGAATAAGAAACAGAAAAGCAATAGTTCCTAAACAAAGCAATGAACACTCCGCCAAAGGCGAAAGAAATGCCAAAATACGTGATTATATCAAACATAAGCAACATGTTTTGTTCCATCATCATGTTATTGATGGATTGCTGTAAAAAAGAACATCTTTTATGATTCTATTTCAACAAAAAATATTTTAATTATTTTACTTCATCGTTGGCTTTAAAATTATCTTTCTTTTCAGACGAGACGCTCATCCAAACGGTAGAAGAAGAGTCTCTCCAAGAATTCGATTGATTAGATGGTAAATTTGTAGTTTGCCAGCTTTGATTTTTAACCATATTTTGATTTTTGATGACCGTATTATAGAAAATTATTGCAATGAAATCAACCATCGAAAACAGTATCAAGGCATATTTGATTACTTTCAGTTTAAAATCATGCAGGTAGATACCCTGAACAATTGGAAATGAAGAATTTTGTCTTAGAACCATTTCAATTTCGTTTTTTTCCTAAACTACATTAGAAAAAAGATCGTTTGGTCTTTAAGGATTTAAAACAATTTAAAGGTTTCTTTTTTAATTCAAAATAATATTAATCAAAAATTGATAATCAAAAGTTAGTTTTTTTTATAAAAACTATTTGATTGTCATCGTTTAAAGATCTTTATCATAATCATTAAATGTTTTTCAACACTATTATGAGCTAATATTTTTGTTTTTTTTTTTTGTTAGGTAAAGAATCAGTTGTCTTGGTATCATTATCATTTTTAGCTTAAACTCCATGCAAAGTCAAAGCTCGTGTGTTGATTGACATGAGTTATTTTGTCTATTCATTGCCGGTTGATTTTCCTTAAACTTTTTTATTGACGAAAAACAATTGAATTTCGCGAACAATAAAGTCATTTTTTGTCTTGTGTTTGAACAACCTTTGATATGAGAAAGAAAAAAATTTAAAACAAATCAAAACAAGTCCATCGCATCATATCTCTAGCACCAATGTTTTATTGGTTTAAACATATTTCTAAACCATATGAAAATATTTTGTAATGAAAAACTTCAATAAAAGTTTATAATCCAAAAAAATGGAAAATACGATTCATCTATGTGCAAAGAAAATTACAGTAAACATCGTATAAAACGTAAGTTTTTCAACTTTACTTCAAAATTACTGTGAAATAGAAAAATTTTCTCTCTGTTAAGATGAAATTCGACTTCAAATTTACATTACTTTAAAAGCTATAGTAAAATAAATGTTTAATCAATAGTAATAATTGTAAGGAATTATAAACTAGTTTTTTTTTATCAATTGCTAAATATTCCATTTAATTCTTTAAGCACTTGTATCATCAGAATATAAATGGCTATTGTCCCGCTGCTTAATTTTTTTTCTAATTAATTTAACACGTTTTCAGTTTGATAATTTTATTAGAATTTTTTTTTCGATCAATTTAAAAACCCAGGGGCATTTCGAAGAGATTTGTTGTTGATTAGTGTTCACATGTTCTGAAAGCATTTTAATATCTTTAAAAAACTCAAAGAACTATGATGAACACTTATAACCAGCAACAGGCAGTGGTAATGCCCCTCCAACAAGAACCTAAAAAATCCAATAATCCTGGATTCTATCAATGTATTCGATGGACGTTGATCAGTTTTTGCGGTTTTCGTATATTGTTTTGTTTGATCATCAGCATTGCAATATTGATCGTTTATTTTGAATCACTTGGTTCTTCATTCAATTCGCCTCATACAAGCCAATTGAAGGTAGGTTGTTTTTTTTTGAAAATGTCGAAGTTGAAAGTTTGGAAAGCTTTAAAAGCGATTAATGTCGAGTTTTAAGTGCTTTGTTAATTTTTTATATATATTAATCAGACCTCCGCCATTGTTCTATGTGTGATCACTGTTTTCATTTATTTTCTAACAAATGGAGTTGGTGTGTTTGCCTTTTTATACGATAATTTCACTAGTTATATCATTTTTGGAATTTTCAACATTGTATGCTTGGTTTTTGATATGGTTGTCGGTTTGCGATATCAAAACTGTATGATTGCCATTTGGGGATTGTTTCTTTTTACCTCAAATGTTCTGATTTTATTGGTCATCTATCTGTTGATCCGAAATGATCTGGAACAGCAACGAGAGCTAGAACAACAACAACAACAGCGGCAACTATCTCAAGCACCAATCAGTAGTCTAACAGTTTTAAGACTTTCTAGGAAGAGTTTGCAAAAAAGAAGGCCCAAATCTAGAAAATCTAAGAAACGAAAATCGTATAAATAATTAAAAATAAATAAATTTTAGCATATTTTTAGCATATTTCAGTTAGTATAGGAATGTGTACCATTATGTTAGTTGATAATGAAATTAATTTTTTTTAAAAAATTCGATTTTTAATAGAAAATTTTTATTATATAAATGAATAAACGAGCCAAATCTATGGTTCGATCTTTTTTAGAAAATGCCAATATGCGTAAACAAACTGAATTGAAACTCAAGCAAAGCATCAACGAGAAAAAAGAGCAAATAAAATTCTATCAAGAGAAAAGATGGGCCGTGGTGACATTATGCTTGATGGGAATATTTGTCCACTCGGTTTACATTGTCGTTTTCACCATCATCATACTCAACGAATCCGTTTTCTATCCTAGTTTCACATTTGCTTCGGAAACAAAAAACTTTCTAGAAGAAATAACCACTGAAGAATCAAACAATTTTAGCACTATCAGTACATCATATCAAACAATTTCATATAACGATCATGATTTGGTAAGAGCATTATGAAAAAAAAAACTTAATCAACTCTTAAAAACTTTGGAAGAGTGTTCTCAATATTTTAACGATAGTCTTGTTCATTATCGGAATGATTGCCTTCATCATTGGTATTGTGGCGGTCACTTTGGAACGTATTTGGTTAACCATTGTTTTTGTGGTGCTGTGTGTCATCGGTATTGCCGGGTGCATTCCAAAATCCAATCATTTCTTCTATCGAAACGCTTATGGTTGGATCGATGTTTTGAGTTTTCTATTGAACATTGCCGTTGGTTGTCTGTACATTTGGGTTTTACGTTTAAAATTGAAATGTGAATTTCAAGAAAATTTCCTAAAACGAAAGAAAAGTGTTGGCATCAAGAAATTGGGCTCGTTCAGCAGCATTGTAAAAACAACATGAATTTTCAATAATTAAATCTCTCTTTAAAAACTTATGTTTATAGTTTTTTGAAACAATCTGAATGAGATCTATAATATTTTGAATAATTGCGATCAATCAAGTGATTCAATTAATCAATGAAACTTTGCAACAAAGAAGTTTATAATAAAAATTGAAAAATTTTTCGAAAAAAGAATTTTTCTCTGATAAAAATAGAAAACTTTTTTTCTGGTTAAATATTTATTTGTTGGTTGTTTGAAGAGAATAAGAACAAAAAAAAAACTTTCAATTCAACCATTGATTTGGTTAAAAATATTCTCAGATTATCATTATATTACAAATTTATTTTGGTTCAATGGCCGATGAGAAAAATTTGCAAAACCAATCGCAATGTGAAGAAATGGTTAGTCAAGAAGAGAACGAACGATTTTCGATGACACCGTCGGCCATCGCCGATCTACCATCTACCGCTTTGCAATCGATTCACGTTGATACGAAGAAAAGCCTTGCCGAAGACGTACCCGAGGAAACATTTATGTGGAAAGATTTTAAAAAAAATTTGATTAAAAAAAATCCACCTTCTCGCCAGACAATGGTGGCGGTCGCTCCACAATCGAAAACTGAAAAAGCAAAAGCTGATCAACAACTGGCTCTGATAAATTCAGAAACTAAAAAACCACAACTTTCCAAAAAAACTTCCAATACGTATGAGACTCGATCGAATCCATATGATCTGGTTAATGAAACAGAAAAACTTTTAACCGCATCGTTGACCACTATTCAAGAGAAACGACGATCACGTTTGGCTGGCAGTGCCACACGATTAAAAAATGATCTTGGCAATCAATCGATGCAACCAAGAACATCGAATGAATCGTTAGTTAAACAACATCAACAGCCAACATTTAAAAGAGAATCTCAAACTCGAATGATGTCATCGGATAATTTAAAGAATTCTGATCTGAATCGTGTACCAACATTGAACAAAATATCGACCAATGTTTTAAAAGTTGAATCCAAAAATCGTTTGGGAAAAAGGACAGCAAAAAATAAGAACAAACAAGCAGTAAATGAAGGCGAAATGAACAGCAATGATCAAAATATCAATCCACCACCATATACGTTGCTAAAAGTGACCGAGTCGAAAACCAGATTGAAACGTTTGTCCAATCAAAATTTAGTCCAACGAAACAACAACAATCGATCGAAAACTAAATTTTGATTCAAACAAAAAAAAACAAAAGCATTTTAAATTTTTAATAAAAAGCATTACAAAATTTCTTCCGTTTCTGAAACAGCATCTATTAAAATTCAATTAAATTTTACCACTGTTTCTTCTTTTAAAATTTTGAAAAAAAATTGAACCTCAAACTTGAATATCAAACAACAAGGCGAGAAAAATCTATTTAAAGGAAATGCAAAACGAAGAATGGTTGATAACGCCTGTTTGGTGTCACGGAAAATTGAACAAAATTCATCAACAACCGTCAATAAATGAATGCTCGCCTAATACGAACAGTAATTAGAAATTTATTTTTGTGAACAGCATGATTCAAACTATGGTTGGACGAAACTTCACGCCAAAACCCAGACACCACAAAAAATAAAGTTTGCCCAATCAATTCATTTACTATTACCATTAACTGATTTAAACTCTGACTACTTTGATGCTTCTACAAAAAACTGTTCAAATCGTATAGATTTCCCAATGGAAAAATCTTGATTTGGCATATATATCGATGTTCTCGAATGGTTCGAACTTCTCATAGATTGCTTTTGTGGATTGATGATGAAAATTTCTCGGCTATAGATTGAAGTTATTTGTTAAAATTTTTTTTTTTTTGGGTGACAAGCAAATAGTTTTCTGGTTTTGTTTGTTTGTTTGGTTGTCTTCAATAAAACAGCTGTACACTTTGAAGTTTTGTTTTTGCTGTTTGTGGTTGTACCACTACTAAAAAAAATTTGTTGATATTGGCGTCTTATATATAGTGATGATGATATGTGAAGCTTCTTGTTTATTACTCATCACTACCGCTAGTAGTTTGTGAGAAAAAAAAACTTCACGGCGTCCATTTTAAAACAAACTTGGTTTGAAGTTGCTAACCAATTTTTTTCCCAATCAATTCAAACAACCATTTTGTTGTTTTTTTTTCACAAATCATTTAGTCAAATTTTGTGAAAGATTTTGATGCAATAAAAGTCTAGTGGACTTGGAAACCAAACTCAAATCGATGTTTTTTTTCTGGATGATTGATAATTGATTCTCCGAGAATTGACTCGTCACACTGATCCTGAGTTGGAAACAAAATTTTCGTACTCAAAGGTAATTGAATGTTTGTTGTTTGAGTTTCAATTCGAACAAAGCATTTATTTTGAATGTTTTGTGTTTTAAATGTTTGTTGATGCAAGAAGGAAAAATTCTTATTATTATTGGTTGACGTGTCATTGGTTTTTGGTGTCATTTCTACTATACTTATACTCTAGCAATAATAATGCCATTTTTAATATGACACAGTTTATTTATTGAATAATTCAATGTTTTCCAATCAAATCTGATTTAAATCATTTTTTTTCTCATCATGCTCCGGAAAGATAAAATGCAATCAAATATTATTATTCGAAAACTCTATTCTTTGATGGTGGTGTTGTCGCTGTTTCATTTGATCAATTCAGCATCTTTAATTCCATTGAGATTTCCCACCGAGGAAAATGAAACGGTTCCCATTGAAAATGTTTCACTAGTTTCAACAAAAAACAACGATGATTCTCACAAAATGCCCATCGAAGCTGTGGAAGCTTCAAAACCGAATGTCACTTCATTCAAGTCATTACATCGTGTCACTTTGAATAAAGATAATTCTCTGATTCAAAAAAATTTTAAATTGTGGGCTAATCTTACCCAGAATACATCATGCATTGATACCTGCAAAGATTATTTTGGATCAGACGTTTTTGTAAGTGTTATTTAAAGAGTGAATTTCAAAAATTAAAAAAAAATTTCTTTTTTTTTCAAATAAGACCAAACCGGAAAGAATTCAAGCTTGTATTCATGGCTGTCATTACAGTCTTTTGCATTCTGTTTTGATTGATCGACCCAATCAGATGTTGAATGAAACCAAAACTCAAAATCAATCAATAAACAAAACTGAAAACTCGAATTCAGTTGAATCCAGTTGTATTGAATGTAATTCTTTGTTTTTTGTTGTTGGCAATGGTTTTTTTCTTAAAATTAATGTTTGTTTTATTTTTCCAGCATGTTCAAAAGCTTATCCAGATTTGATAATTGAAAAATCTACCTGCAATTTTGGTTGTCGTTTGGCTAAGAACTTGAATAATCCAAAACTTTCTGAAGCAAACAGTGATGAAGCAATCAAATCTGATTTGAAAGAAAAGATTGAAAATCAAGTTTTACCCAAAAACGAAAATGTAGTTCCAGACAGGAAAAATTTTAGGACATCGGGTTTTTCAATTTTGATTCCGATGATTCGAAATGAAGTTGACGAGGACGTTTCGGATAGACAATCTAATTCTATTCCTGATTTCATGAAATCAATGACACAATATTTGTTTCAACGAGCGCAACAAATGATTGACTATGCTCGCAATCGACAACGCTTCTCTAGTTACCCTTCTAGTTCCCTATCATTGGAACGAGAGAACGATGCTGAATCAGATGGTGACATGAATGAAGCTCGTATTACTTTTGATTCAAACACAGGAAACCAAGTTTCAGTGCAACGTTCAATGTCTTTCATGTTGGTGACTGATAAAGATGGAAATCGTAAAATGATTGTGGCACACTCGCCTCCTAAAGTCACCATTCAACGAGAATCTCATCCTTTTTGTAAGTTTTTTCATCAGAAAATCAAAACTCTCCTAAAACGTGTTTTTTGTCCTTTATAGCCAAATTCTTCAAAAATTTCCATAAATCAAATTTGGATATACTTGATGAACCTATTAATAGATTTAATAAATTCCAAAGCGAGTTGAGTGATGAGCTAAAAACGGATTTCGTTCCGGAACTGTCAAAAGTTTCTCATTTCAAAGAATTGAACCGTTTACATGGAGCTAGCAACCCTATTTTACAACAACAAAAGTCTACTCGCAATTATTATACTTGGCAACAATGTTTTTTCGATGTTGCACCGCGAATGTTTTATCTAATGCTAGTGATCATGCTCATCTATATCATAATTTGGTTGTTTTGTTTATTGACCAAAGTTTTGCAAACTCGTCGCCGCGCCGAAAGCTTGATGTTGAATCGACGTAACAGTGGTGATAGAGACTCTATGACAACTAATAGCGGCAGTCGATTGCATTCGAAAATCATCGACGGAATGGTAAAATTGGTTCATTATTGAAGAGTTTTTTTTTAGAAATTTTCATTTTTTTCTAGTATTTGTTCAGTAACAACAAAAAGTATTTCTCACTTTCACCATCACCAATTATCATCAAGAAAAGTGGCCTATCGCCAAGCAATTCAACTTTATCGTTTCCGCCGCCTTATTCCGAGATCGCCAACAAGGAACAACCAAACAAACCAATGAAAACTAGTGAAACTAATGATGAAATCAAAAACAACGTTGCAATACAACCAAACGAAATCTCTCCAAATTGAACCAAGTTCTTTGATTTTATTTTATTTTTTTTCTGATGTAGTGTGATGTCGTGTTTCGTCTTGTCTGTTTGTTCTAGGATTATTTTTTCTCAAGCATTTATTGTGGCTCATTAATATTGAATCATCAAATAATCGAAACAAATTTTCTTTTACTGTTTCTATAAAAAAAAACAAAAGAATAATCTTTACTATCATTTTAATAGTTTTTTTTTATTCAAAAACTTCCTTCTACGGAATGATATAAATTTCAAAATTCAAGATTCACTAAAATTTTCACTGTTTTAGCTTCAATCCTCGAATAAATTTTGTTTTTATTTAATTTCAAATTTGTGGATTTTTTCTATTTGGAAATATAAATTTCAAAAGTTCCGATTATACGATTTATTTGAAGAAAAAAAACTCAACAACATTAAAATGATGGGATTGACAGATACAACTTGCTTGCCCAACAAACCAACATTTTTTTTTTGATGACATGGCATTTCCCAACATTTTATTTAGGTTGACGACGTTCGATATTTTTTAAATGAAAAAAATCGAACGCTTTTCATTTGTAATTTTTTTATGACGCATTTTTTTCTGTTTATTTTAGAACGGAGATCTATTATAATCATCGATTAAATTTTTGTCCTCATTGTTGAATGGAAAAGTTCTTGAGATAAACGATTTAATGGAAAGGTTGCCTGTTGCGTTATTTCCTTTAATTTTAATTTTTGGCTTAAAACTGATTCAAAAACAAAACAACAACATTAATAATGGAAAAATTTAGTTTAAAATAATCGAAATATTTTACTAAAACAATCAATTATCGATTCCGTTGATCTTGGTCTGGTGGCGTTTCAAAACTACGCAAAAACAGTTTTTAACCAACATCAAGACATCCATCTATTTTTCTATAATGATTTTGAGGATATTTAGGTTTTTTTTTTAATGACAACTCCTTAATGTTGAACTCTAGTTTTTTTTGATGACATGTTCTATTGGTTTTTTTCTTGTTTTATTTTCAGTGGACATACTGTACAGCTTTTTTGGTTATTAAATAATAACAGAAAAAATGATCATATTTAAAAATAATTTTTAATGATAATCAATGGTTTCAGTGATGATCTCAAACCAAAAATAGTTAAATTTTATTGTGATTTTGATAAAGTTGATCATTTATCAAAATTGTCGATAGTTGTTGTGGTTGTTTTTTTTTTTGATTGTCACCACTCTGTCCATCAGAAGAGCAGAAAGTTTTTCTATTTTTCAAAATCAAATTGACGTTTCATAGTTTTAGTGTTTTTGCATTTTTTGTTTTTTTGAATTTATTATTTTAGTTCGCAAATGAAATGGGCAATTGGATAAGTGGATCGTGTAAACCTCCTCTAATCGAGCAACCAAAATATTTTGGAGAACTCCCAGAACCGTATCCGATAAGCGAAATTAAGCCAACATTGGAGATTTTCATAAAAAGTTCGCCAGAGAGAATCAACCAGAAAAAATCGAACAATGTTGAACCTTTTGTTGTCATCACGCATGAACACTCACCAGAAGAGGCAGTTCAATTGATAAAAAACTCAGGTTGCCTTAGTTTGAATCAGCGTTTGGTGGTCCTTACCCATGGTTATCGGTCTGATAAGAACACCAAATGGTTGCATTTGTTGAAGGATACGATTCTTGTTGGTGACCAGCAACCTCAAATAGTTGCCATTCTTGGTTGGGGTGGTGGATCTGATCTGTCATTGTTGAAATATTCTCAGGCGGCATCGAATTCTTTGGAGACTGGTCGATGGTTAGGGGTACTTTTGCTTCAAATCAAACTACATTTTCCTCAAGTGAAAACATACGGTATTGGACACAGTTTGGGTGCTCATCTTATGGGAGTGGCTGGTCGAACTGGAGGAGGTTTGGATCGAATCACTGGACTTGATCCAGCCGGACCAGGTTTTCAAGATGACAACGTTGACAAACGATTGAACTCTTTCGATGCACAATTGGTTGATGTCATCCATACAGATGGCCAAGAGGTTCCTTATTTCGGAACTTTGGTACCATTAGGAAAAATTGATTTTTATCCAAATTACGGATGGAATCAACCCAGCTACGATCTTAAAGCCAATTCTAAGCCAAACATTGATGTTGACCAGTTAAACAAAAAAGTTACCAAACCTAGTCCTTATGGGGATTATTTTAGCGAAAGCCATGGTCGTTCAATAGATTATTTTATTTGGAGCATTGAGAATAGAGGCGCATTTCGGACAAGTTTCCATTTGGATGGTGAACCAGATGTAGAGAAAGCGATTCATCGAATCAAAACAACACCGGTGCAAAAAAGTATCGAAGTCGAAATGGGTTACTACACTGATTCACATTTAGAGAATATCGAGTTGAGAATGACAAAACTTCAAGAAATCTCATGCAAAGAAGATAAAACAGGAATGGCCTGTAAACAAATTCAAGACGATCATAGTAAATTCGATGATTTTGAGGGAAACTATTACGTTCACACTAATGGAAGTTTACCTTGGTCTTAAATTCTTTCGAGAACAATCATTCAAATTTTTTAACCAAAAAGCTTATAACTTTTAATCATTCCAAACCAAATGAAATGAATGAATTTTAGAAAAAAAATCTTAAAAAACTTTCATAAATAAAGAAAAAAATCTATAAACTATTGAAAACAAGAATTGATTCAAATTTTTAATCTGAGAAACTCTGAGAAATCATGAATCGAATTTATTTTTCTCACAATGATAAAAACTTTTTTATTTATAATGCAATGAAATGACGCGCTAAAATTATTTAAACAATCGATACTTTATATAAAATCGATTGTATACAATTACCAAAGAGTTTTATTGATCATTAGATAATTTGTATCAATGAAAGATGGTGTTGCTATTTACTTCATTTTCGACATCATTTTCTAAAAGTTGTGATTTTCATTTCGACCTCTCGGGGGTCGAGTGGCTGGAACCCAATTTTTCGATGTTGTATCAACCAGAAAGTATAGCTTGAATAGAAAAAAAAAATTGAAACTTGGCAATGAATTCAAGAAAAAGTGATTACCCAGAAAGAATCAATGCCGATGATAAAGTGAACAAGCCAAGCAACAACACCAGAATGGTAAATGTATTTGTTTGGAAAAAAAAATTACCATCGCACAAAAACGTTTCGACATGAGTGATGGGACAAAAATTGTGAGCTTGTGAAGCTTTATCGGTGGCCTCAAGTATGGCTTCAGTGGCTGCCACATCCGTCTCATCACACAGATTCATCGAAAAAAAGGAATTCTGTTCGATGGCTTTTTGGATGCATTGATGATGATGGAACACGGCACAGCAAACCGAATGGCGACGATCAAAATTCGATGACATTTCCAATGCTAAACGTGATTGTTGATTGAAACTTTTCATACATGATATCACTTTTGAACGTATCGATCGAGAACAATTAGGATGAACGCTTCGAAGAATCCATTCATTTTTGAGTGGTATGATTTCTGCTTGAAATATACTCAAAGTAGAATTTATTGTGTTTAGATTTAAATTTTCGTTTAATTTAGGTGCTGCCAAAGTAACGATTGCAAAACAGAAGAAAAAAATCAAATAATGAAAAATTGAACAGATTTTTTGAAACATTTTCTTAGTATTATCATCGGATGTAAACGTTTTTTTTTTTTTTTTTTAACAAAGAACAAGAAATGCGTAAACTTAGCTAAAATTGACCAAAAATTACAAAAAGTTTTGTAAAAACGTTGTACATTGTAGTTTTAATCAAACCGTTTTTAGATCGAGTTTTTTTTTCCCGATTATCGTGCCGTTATCGTGTATAGCTTGGCGACGGAAATTCCATTACATATCAGATTTTTGATGAACCATGGTGTGTATGTTTATTATCTGGTGAATCATTTAATGAAATTTTATTTACTTTTCTCTATTGCCTAGTTTGGTTTAGTTTCTTTGATAAAAAAAATCAATCTCTCTGAACGTGGAAGCTTCCATAGCAGCAAGTCATAGAAACTGATTTGTTTTCTCGTTAGTTAGTAGCTCAATGTATTGTCAACTTCTTTATATAACACTAGCGTGTTTTAAAGTTTTGTTCCATGTAAAATGAAATTTTTTTTTTCGAATTCTAGAGCATCGAAATTCAGTTTTTTTTTTAGATTCAGGAATTTGAAAATCTATAGAGGTTGTCTGTTTTTTTTGATAAGCGGCACTTTTAATCAAGTTTGTAAATTTAAAATTTTTTAAAAAATTATTCTAATTTGAATTTTTTCACTTTTGTTACTCTAAAAAAGAAAAGTTCAAAAACATTAATTTATTAACTTAAGCCTTAGTGATTTTGAAATATTTAAAGTTGTCTAAATTAATTTCATGCATTGTAGAATTCTTATTCATTAAACAGAATTAAAGATTCAACGAGATATCAAACGAGCCCTGTTCTGTGATTTCAGAATAAAATTGAGTATGGCCGGTTCATTATGGAACCAAATATTAATAATATATAAATATTAATATAAATTATATATATAATTATAAATATTAATAATAATATAATATTAAGAAACATCGAATGATCAAAGACAACAAGTGGAAAAAACTGAAAACATGAAAATTAACCTGGAAACAAACGAAACAAAAGTGATTGAAAATCAATGATAGAATTCAATTTTACGATTCATTTCAAGTCAATTCTTTTTTGACGAATCTATTTTAATTATTTGGAACAAAAAACTCAACGTTTTAAATTGATTCTCTTTGTTCTGAAATTTTATGGTTTTCAACTTTTTTTTTTTGTATAGAAATTGTTGACTAGAAGAGACATGATTTTTATTTTCAAATTGATCATCAAAATTTCTTTTTTCACTTGTAAATTTCTCTCAACTCATCATTTCAATTTTATCTAAATAAATTTATTTAATTTTCTCCATAAATTTCATTGTTGTCCCGGGTCAAATGAAATTTTTTGATCCCTGTAGAGATGAAAAAAATTGACCACTACGAAACGATGACTGTTCATTGTATAGATCAGTGGCTCCTAAAATAAACGCTTTAAGGGCGACTTGATAAATTTTATGATCGCAAAAATAAAACAATAATATACATTAAAGATACTTTTTTAATCATTTTTTCAAAAATGGAAGGGCCTTATCGATTTTCGAAATAAATAAATAGAATTGAGTATAACCGGTTCATTATGAAACCAAATACTGTGGTAAATCTTTCTATTCCACATTGAAATTATTGTTAATCTAAAAAAATCGTTTTAAATATCGATAGTATATCTATTAGGACTGTAATAAGTGAATCTTGTTCACCACTGATAAGCTTCGTTCAATCGATAACATTAAGACATTTTTCTATATATAAAAACGACCATGTTTACTTTAGTGAAATATTCACTTATAGTTAAGTCTATATTATTATCTAATTTTCAATTGAAATTTGTTGAAATAAAAAATATTTAATCATTGTAGTAAGCAAAAAGCACCTGTGGCCTAGTGGTTAGTGCATGTACCTAGCTTTAGCTAGTGCAGGGTTCGATTCTTGGTGACAGAAAAAGTTTCAAATGCCGTTCAACGATTCTCGAGGCACCTCTCACCATAGGTTATGGGTAGAGATCTCTACTAGTAAACCAAACAGTTAGGACTAGATTTCGAATGCAATGATGATGTCACCGCCCGAAAGATTGTGATCCGCACATTTGCAACATGGAAATCGCTGGTCAATATCAACATTACCTGCTGTTACGCCGCAACTGAAAGACAAGTAACAAGAAATCAAAGATTGTACTACAAGGTAATCAGAGAGATCACATAATTAAAAAAAGAAACCAATTCAAATAACTAAGGCCCGAGAAAATCAATTTTATTGTAGAACTTGACTTCTTAACTCCTGTTTCGGCCTAAAGAAGAATTCAAGTTAAGTTGAAGTTTTCCATGTTGCAAATGCAAGCTTTCGGGGTAGCTAACTTTGGATTCGAAATCTGATCATACTGTGTTGGGTTCAGTAGTAGAGATTTCTACCCATAACCTGGGTGAGGTGCCACGAGAAAAGCGTTCAACGGCGTTTGAAGGTTTTTTCTGTCACCAAGAATCGAACGCAGGACTACTTAAAGCTGGGTGATGCACTAACTACTAGGCCACAGGTGCTTTTCGATTATTACTAGTATTAAAAATTTTTTATTTCAACAAATTTTAAGTTTTTTAAAACTGTATTATTCTACTCAGTCAATCGTTGGAGCCGAACAATCACTTGTTGTTCAAATTCATTCTGGTTTGGTACGTGGCCTGCCTCTACAATTAAACGACGCCTCGAAGATCAACTTTTATCAAGGAATTCCTTAAGGTTGGTATAAAACTATAATCAGCGTTTTCTCGAATTTTCCAAAATTTTCGATTTTTTCAAAATCGGCAAGGCTATAGTCAGCGTTTTCTCGAATTTTCCAAAATTTTCGATTTTCCCAAAATCGGCAAGGCTATAGTCAGCGTTTTTGTAATTTTTCAAAAATTTTCTCAATGTCAATTGAACATTTATTTTCATAAGATCATGTTTTCACAAACAAGCCCTGTTCTGTGATTTTAGAATAAAATTGAGTATAGTTCATTATTCATGATGTTGGTTCATTATGGAACCAAATACTGTGATGAATCTTTCTATTCCACCTTGAAATCGTTTTAAATATTGTATATCTCTTAGTACTGTAATGAGTGAACCTTGTTCACCACTGATAAGCTTCGTTCAATCGATGACATTGAGTTCACCATAAACTACCATACATTTTTTTACATATAAAAACGACTATGTTTCCTTTGTGAAATCCTTCACTCATAGAACTTGGTCGACCACACTACTTTACTTGTTTAAATTTTTTTATTTTACAAGTCTCATGGTCTTTTCTTTTCTTTTTAAAACTGAGTAAGCATAGATTTTTTTTGTATAAAAGCTTTTAATTTTCTTCCTTTTTCTTTCATTAGATTTTACCAACGGTCGAGAGAACATCCAAAACGGAAAAAACACTGATTTCAACTTGTAAAAAGTATGTTTTTTGAATAATTGTAATATTTAATTTAAATTAAATTTCTTTTTTTCTATGTTTATCAACACATTTGTCTCGTGAACTTGTATACTGCGAGCCATTTTTGGAATACCTGCTGCCGATTCGTGGTATTTCATCATTTGGTTCGGTGCTGCATTGGTGGGTGGGTGGGTGCAGAACCATGGGTTTCCCGGCGTACCCGAAACGCCGAAGGTTGCTGCATAGGTGGGTGGGTGGGGTATGCAGCAACATGGGTTTCCCGGCGTACCCTAAACGCCGAAGGTTGCTGCATAGGTGGGTGGGTGGGTGTATGCAGCAACATGGGTTTCCCGGCGTACCCTAAACGCCGAAGGTTGCTGCATAGGTGGGTGGGTGGGTGTATGCAGCAACATGGGTTTCCCGGCGTACCCTAAACGCCGAGGTTGCTGCATAGTGGGTGGGTGGGTGTATGCAGCAACATGGGTTTCCCGGCGTACCCTAAACGCCGAAGGTTGCTGCATAGGTGGGTGGGTGGGTGTATGCAGCAACATGGGTTTCCCGGCGTACCCTAAACGCCGAAGGTTGCTGCATAGGTGGGTGGGTGGGTGTATGCAGCAACATGGGTTTCCCGCGTACCCGAAACGCCGGGAAACTCGCCCCCCGGACGGGGGGCGAGTAAAAATTAGAGAGAGAGAGGGAGAATGAGAAAGGGAGAGAGAGAGGGGCGCGTGAAAATGAGTGAGAGAGGGAAGGCATGAAAGAGAGGGAGTGAGAGAGGGAGTGAGAGAGAGAGTGAGAGATGGGCGGGAAAAGTGAGAGAGGGAGTGAGAGAGTGTGTGAGAGTGAGAGAGGGAGCGAGAGAGGGAGGGAGAGGGAGTGAGACCGACGGTCGTTGGGCGCGCCACTCGCCGCTACAATGCCTCTCTCTCTATCTCTCCACTCTCTCTCTCGCTCCTCTCTCTCTCTCTCTCTCTCACTCTCTCTCACTCCTTCTCTCACTTCCTCTTTCACTCCCTCTCTTTCATGCCTTCCTTCCACTTTCTCTCTCACTCCCCCTCTCACTTTCTCTCTCACTCCCTCTTTCACACTCTCTCTCACACTCTCTCTCTCACTCCCTCTCTTTCATGCCTTCCATCTCTCACTCATTTTCACGCGTCCCCCTCTCTCTTTTTCTCATTCTCCCCCTCTCTCTCTCTAATTTTTACTCGCCCCCCGGACGGGGGGCGAGTTTTCCCGGCGTTTCGGGTACGCCGGGAAACCCATGTTGCTGCATACACCCACCCACCCACCTATGCAGCAACCTTCGGCGTTTCGGGTACGCCGGGAAACCCATGTTGCTGCATACACCCACTCACCCACCTATGCAGCAACCTTCGGCGTTTCGGGTACGCCGGGAAACCCATGTTGCTGCATACACCCACCCACCCACCTATGCAGCAACCTTCGGCGTTTCGGGTACGCCGGGAAACCCATGGTTCTGCACCCACCCACCCACCTATGCAGCAACCTTCGGCGTTTCGGGTACGCCGGGAAACCCATGGTTCTGCACCCACCCACCCACCAATGCAGCACCGACCCAAATGATGAAACACCACGAATCGGCAGCAGGTATTCCAAAAATGGCTCGCAGTATACAAGTTCACGAGACAAATGTGTTGATAAACATAGAAAAAAAGAAAATTTAATTTAAATTAAATAAAATTATTCAAAAAACATACTTTTTACAAGTTGAAATCAGTGTTTTTTCCGTTTTGGATGTTCTCTCGACCGTTGGTAAAATCTAATGAAAGAAAAAGGAAGAAAATTAAAAGCTTTTATATAAAAAAATCAATGCTTACTCAGTTTTAAAAAGAAAAGACCATGAGACTTGTAAAATAAAAAAATTTATTAAACAAGTAAAGTAGTGTGGTCGACCAAGTTCTATGAGTGAAGGATTTCACAAAGGAAACATAGTCGTTTTTATATGTAAAAAAATGTATGGTAGTTTATGGTGAACTCAATGTCATCGATTGAACGAAGCTTATCAGTGGTGAACAAGGTTCACTCATTACAGTACTAAGAGATATACTATCGATATTTAAAACGATTTTTTTAGATTACCAATAATTTCAATGTGGATTCACCACAGTCTTTGATTTCATAATGAACCGGCTCAATTTTATTCTGAAATCACAGAACAGGGCTCGTTTGATATCTCGTTGAATCTTTAATTCTGTTAATTGATTCTGTTCATTGAATAATAATTCTACAATGCATGAAATTAATTTAGACAACTTCAAATATTTCAAAAATTTTCGATTTTTTCAAAAATCAAACTTTGTGATCATTTTTTCACTTAAGTTTTATCGATTCAGTGAAAAGTTTTTCTATCAGTTGAAATTTTTTAAAGTCCATACAAATAGTTTTTTCATTTTCAATTTGTATAGAGATTCGAATAAAAAATTCAATTTTGTCATGTTTGAGAAACTTTACTTTTTTTTACAAGTTTTTAACCACAAAATGAGCTGTTTTTAATAAAATTTTAAGGGTTCCCCAAACATGACTTCAGTGAGGAAATGAGCGTTTTTTTTGGATTAATTCCATTTTTTATTGAAAAAAGTGCAAAACTTTTTTCTGAAAAGCCTGCCATCTATCGGCTTTTTAAGAACTATCATTAAAAAAGTTTTGCACATTTTCTAATAAAAAAAATTAAATTCAAAGAAAGATGATGAATTATCTAAATCAGTGATCAACAATTTCTGATTGATATCTTTTATAATCGATAATGTTTGAGGTGGCATCGCTGCCCAATTATCGAATTGATAATGGTCTTGTCGATGATGTTTAAGCAAGTCTTCGAAATAACACAACGAATCACTAGTTAGTTGAAAAATTTTCAATTGTTATAAATTCAGAGCCAAATTTGCGTAATGCAATAGAATCGCTTTTAAATTACATTTTTTCCTCGATTTTCAGACAAAATTAAATTCGAAATAATATGACAAATATTTACAAATTTCGAATGAATTTCGTCTAGCGAATAGAATATTTTGCTTCAAGTCAATTGAATTTTGTTTTTACAAGACGATCAAAAGTTTATTTCAGAAATATTATGAATTTCTTTTTTGTTGTTTTTTCGAAAGCATCTCTTCATTTTCTTTTTTCATAAAAGATGTCCACTTCACAGAGGTTAATAGACAGAAATAAATTTATTGTTATTCGACAATAGAGCTAAAAATAAGCAGATCATGATCAAATCAAAATATCAGAAAAATGAGTGGTCAGCAATGGACAGAACGCACAAACCGACACAAGGATATCGTCAAAAGATCTTGACCTTTTTAATTTTTACAAATTTTCAGCTTTTTTAAAAATTATAAATTTTGCATATGAGCAATACTTGTCCAAGAAATTTTAGCTTTTTTCCACCCCTAGATGACGCTAATTTATATAGAAACAGAGATTCTCAAACTTTTTTTAATCCATAGGATTTTTTTCAGCAAAAATTAAAAAAACCCCTTAGTGATTTTGGAAAAATCAAAAAATTTAAAAAATTGCTTTCAATCTATGATATAATAATTTTGTGGTGAAAAACCATTTAAATAAATTTTAAATCAGCTTATCATTTTGTTGAAGTTTTTTCAATTTTTTCGCATTCAAAACAATCGGTGTGGGCTGTGCATTGGTCAATTTCTTTGGATCAATTTCCCTTCGGTTTCTTGGAGGCGATGAGGAATGTTTTGGCTGTGAACCGTTTGAATCATTATCATAATCTTCGTTGTCAAACTCATCTTTCGATGAGACAGTGGACAATGTTCGAGTTTTACTAAATTTCAAACTAGAACTAATGTTTTGTCGTTCTTTTAATTGATGTTGTTGAGCTTTATCCAAGTTTAAAAATGTTCGTACCTCAGATGAACCAAATACTGTCGATTCGATCATTGGTGGTGAGATGATAATGTCATGATTTGGACGATACGATGCCGAACGATTTTGTTGTTGAAACGTTCTCATATCGAATTGTTTCTTGTGGCTAGTCAGCTTTTTCTTCCGATAAAAACTCTGCCTGTTGAGCGAGAATACAACAAAAAGTTAATCCTAATGTATAGTGGTTAATCAATTCATCGAATCGTAAACATTACTTGAACCAAAAAAATCCGCTCACTGTCAACGAAACAAGAATTATGCCCAAAACAATCGAAACAATTATCAAAAACAGTTCCAATAAAGCTAGTCTGTTGTTTTTGTTATCGCATCGATCCCCAGTCCATCCATCATGGCACATACACTTTTGAATCATTTTCTCTTGATCAAACAGACAAGTCCCATGCAAACATTTCCTATTCAACTCATCGCAATCTGATGAATCTGTCGAAATTATAAATGGATTAAACTTTGGTCGACAAACATTTTTGATAAACTCAATTACAAAAGCATTTGTTGGTGGAGAAAATTTTTAATGTCCCATTGAATAGATTCACGAAATTCTCTCTGGAAACCATTGTTTTCGGACAAGGACATTTCACTTTGATGGTGAGCTGTTCCAAGGATACAGAACAAGAATCTTTTGTGGTATCATTCTTGTTGTATTGGCAGTATTTATCACACAAAAAGGTTTGATTTACTGTCGTTTTTTTTAAAATAAAAATATTTTGAATATGTTTTTTTTTTTTTAAATTGGCAGAAAACTTACCTTGACACTGTTGATAGTTGATTCCGAAAAAACTTTTTTCCAGTTTTTTTGCCGCACTGTTCCAAAGATCTGGGAAACCTGTCTCCTCCACACAACGGCAATTTATTCCACTCTCTTTTTCTTGACAAATTGTTCCATTAATTTGGTCAAAAACTTTGCTTGTTTCCGAATACTTTTCACATAAAAAAGGTCAATAATGATACGATTTGTTTTTTTTTCAAAGTTTCGACTTACTTTCTGACGGATGAATGTTGCATTTTCAACAGATTTTCGATCAAATATCAAATACCGATCTATATTAGTGGATAGATCAATGAAACACTTGGTTTCTCCATCAAACTCATGACATGAATCTTGAAATTCAAACTCGATACCCTTAAGCGTTTCTTCAATGTCGATAGATGAATGGTTGTTTAAAGTCAAAAGTATTGAACAATTAATTTTTCCAGTATTTAACTGTCGCTCACAGTATGGAACAGTCAAATCAATCCAAGATGATTGTTGTTTGATGGAACTTTGAAACCACTCGTTCATCAAATTTTGAATATCAATTTTCATGTATTCATTTTGAAGTCGGTCTAGGTGTTTTTGCAGAAATTTTTCACTTTTTTTTTTAGATTTTTTGTATTCCTCCATCAATTGATTGAAATTTGATGAACTCAAATTTCCTCCAACTGCCTGTTGCAACGAAAAAATGGGATCTGTTTGATCAACAATCAATGCTTGAAGTAATTGATCCAGATTGGCTTTTAATTTGAAAAAATATTCTGTAAATTTCAAAGTTGAATTCATTATTATCACATTCGTTTCATAGAGGTTGAATTTGAAAATACATTCAAATTTTTTTTGTTTATCAGCAAATCGACGGACAAGTGTCCCTTTGGGACATCGACAAACTTTTGACCAATCTATTTGTGAGCCAAAATCTTTATTGTCGGCCAATGGATTGCATTGAGCGTTTTTTCCAAAACATCCATCGATTATTTTCTTATCATTACAATGATCAACACACATTGGACCATTACTTGAGTTGACCCAATGCTGTCCATTAGCGCAAATACATTGATAAAAATTTTCAATAGACAAGTTTGATTGATTTGTTTTCTTCTCAAACAAAACTAAACAAGAAGCATTTTTCCTGGAACAATCTTGATATCCTCTACCACTCGGTTGTTGACAAATCGGTTTTAAATTGCAGAGGTTGTTTCCACTGTTTTTCTCAAACTCAAGGCCAAGGTTGTGGTTGTAGCAATCACAGGTCAATCCTTTCTCCTCAGTCCAGCTACCTTTCCGATTAGGGCAAGAAGCGTAAAGCAGTTGTTTCGATGGATCTGGTTTACAAAGAAACGATCCTCTAGTTAACTCGGTTTTTTTGAAAAATTTTCGGCAATTCCATTTTCCAGTTTCTTCATCACATACCATGTTTCGGATTAATACTAGAAATATTTGGACATCTCTGATCAAACCCTTTGCATTTGAAATATGGTGGCTCGGAATTGGTTTCACACTTCTGTTCACAATTATTGGTTAAAGGCGAATCACAAAGAAAATCCTGTTCACAATGATTCAGATGATCCAAGGCATATTGATCTTTGCAAGCACAAACTCTATGCTGAATGATATTCTCATTTAAACCTTCAAACGATGACAAACACTTCGCCATTGAATCAGGACATTCGGAGCTACGCTCACAAGGACTACTCAAATGACAATCATTGCTTCCTTCAGCATGAATGTATCCAGCTTCAAAGTTACAAACACCCTTTTTATTCTTCCATAAATGAGTGGTTTCATTCCATTGTTCCATGCTTCGCAATGATTCTGGAATAGGTTCACAACTTATTGTGAGAAAAAAAAAGTTATCAAGCTGAAAAATCATTATTTAAAACAAACTTTGAAGTTTTCTCGTTCCAATAGAAATTTCTTTGATTTTTATCACAATCACAGGTGAAACGTAGTTTTAAATTTCGACATGATCCAGCCTCATGAGATTCACAAATTTTTTTCCCATTTTTCGAATGACAATAATTTTGTTTCTCACAATTTGAACCCCAAAAATCCTTTTGGCAATTACACTTGAAGAGAGGATTTTCTTTCGACAAATCAACCTGACATTCTCCATTTCGACTGCAATCGATACCGTGACAAGAATCATCGAAACTCAATTCAGAAATTTTCATTTCTGTTCGTTGCTCAGTGGCATCAAAAACTCGAAAGCCTATTCGATAAAGTTTTAAGCTTTTTGGTACAGAAACTTCGTATACCAGCTCGGTTTGATTGCTCTTCATGGTTTCATTCATTTTGAAAATTTCTTTCATTTTTTCGTTCAAAACAATTGGCTGAAGTTTGATGTCTTGATGAGGTAGTTTATCGATCTTGTATCGAAATCGATGCACTTTCAAATTGTTCTCATTTAACCGAAGCCATTGGCTCAATAAATAGGATATCCTTGGAGTTGAAAAGTTTTTTGGTGGAGAAGAACTGGCTATAAGAAAAAAAAATGAACAAATTTTTACAAATATTCATCTTATTTGAGAAAACTATGTGTAAATTACTGTAAACTAGGTGACCATCACTGAAAGACCACGAAAAGGTAGGATATCGAATCGGCCAATATTTAATATCGATTGACTTGACATTTGGAATATAATTTCCAAAATTTTGCAACTTCGATTCGTTGAAAGTGATGCACAAAATTCGAAATGCTATCAAACCATTCTCAAGAAGTTGATTTGCTTTGAAGTTCAATGTGATTTCAGTGCCATTGTTTTTGTTTTTGGGTGATAGCCACGAACGGAGACAGATCGAATTATTTGAAAAATTTTTCAACTCGAGAAAATTATTAGTCTCCAAAAATTCGTTTTGGTTGAGCGAAACTCCTAATTGGTTTTGATTGGAGAACAAAACATAGGCCATTTCAAGGCAAATGTCTTTTTTCTTAAATTCATGCCAATCATCTGTGGAGAAAGTCAATCTAATGATGGAATCTTTCGAAGTTGTAAAATAAACTTTTTTCCCATTTTCAGTTTGGCTCAACAGAACATCGTAATCTGAACTGTTCATCAATTTGAAAGATTTCGTTCTGCTGGTGGATGAGAAAACGTTTTCCAAAAATGAATTCGTTTTGACGTTGAAATTTTCTGTAAAAAATGATCGAAATAATATCGAATCACAACTCTTGTTCACTGGATTCCAATTGAAAAGTCCCGGCCAACAAGCACATTTCGGTGTAGAATTTTTCCCTCTTGACATCAAACATGAATTCTTTTTTTCTTTCTCATTTTCACTGAGCAAATCAAAACAAACCTCTCGAAAATCGGGTTTACATTTGCATTCGAACTTTCCAGTACTATAATTTGGTTGACAGACTCCTTTTTCGCATGAATTCTTTTTACATGGCTCATTTAACGATATTTTTGAAATTTTACACTCTGTCAGATTAAAAAAAAGAAGAAAATAATCTGGGTTCACATTGGAAGCATTGATTTTCAATTCAAATTCCCATTTTGAGTCTTTTTTGGCATTCAATTGTTCTTCGTAGAAAAACCATCGGGTCGAGTTCAAAAATACGATCCATGTTTTAATTTTGCAATTTTCTTCTAATTTTCCAAAAATTTTCAATGTTTTCTGATGTGAATTAAATCGAAACCAATCGCTTGACAGATAGACTGATGTTTTGTTTTCAGTACTTGGATTCATGTTAAACCAATTTTTTAATTGAATGTTTTTAACGTATTGATCGTTGTAATTCGCATAATTATCTTTTTCCAATTGATTCAAACTTGGTTTAATGTTTATCAATGTTAGTCTGTCATTTATTGAATTGAAGTTCGTTAAAATAACAAACAGATCTATTCGAATTGATTTCCAATTTTTGAGAATTCCTTTCCAAAATGAGATTTTTTTGAAAAAATTTTTGACTAAACAGAATGTCTTAGAAATTTTTCCAGAAAGCATCTCAAACCGAAACAACAAATTAGACTGAGATTGAGATTGGTCATTCGATAAACTGAACTTGGCTTCTAAAATGGCCGAAGAGTTTGTTATTCTCGAATTGTTTCTTTTATTGAAGTGTTCAATATGGAAACATAGATCTTTCTCCGGAATTAGATTTTCGGTCGGTATTTCATAACTCAACACCAACGATTCACCGTTTCTTTTCTTCAATTCCAAGGGAAAAGTTTCGTTTTGTAAAAAAAATTTTGGTTTGATTTTCTCACAGCTTTTGGATCTTGAAAAATAATGAATTTGTTTTAAATCAAAACTATAAATAGAAAAAAAACTCACTTATTAGACCAGAGAACTTTCTCACTTTGGTCGGGACAAATGCAGTGAAATCCGTCATTTTTCAGATTCTCTGAACAATTCATCCTTTTTGGTTGGCATATTTTATCACCTTCCTAACAGAGTAAAATTTTTAAACGAGTTCATTAAAAAAAAAACTCACCGAAAAACAAAAGTTTTTTCTTTCGCAATATTTACCGATGAAGCCTATCGAACATTGGCATTGAAATCGATCAATTTGATTGGACACTGCTCTACAGATTCCATTATTAGCACAATGGTTTTCTTGATCATTGTCAACCACCTCAAAGTTGTGTAGTTTCCGGCACGGATCACCAAAGTATAATAACTTGAATTCGGTTTCAATTTTGGTTTCACGGTTTTTCAAACATTGGAAGGTGTTCAACTGGAATAAAAATTCCAAACGAAACAGTTTGGTCCGCAATTTTGGAATCGAACCTTTCACCAGAGAGACACCATATTTGGTTAGATTCATTTGTTGAAAAGCCTCCAAGCAGTGTCCCAATTGGTCACAGTAACGAGGATAAACAGAGAACGAAGTGTTCGATGGCTTAATTGAGAACAGAAAGTGTTTAAACTCTTCTTTATTCGAATAAATCCATTGCGATGATAGATGGTATTTATCAAGCATCCCAATGGAAGAAGGATCGAATTTTTTGCAATCATATCGAATAAGAATTTTTTCATCGTCAAATTCAAAATCATTCGACTTGATCCAATCGGATTGCCAATCATTGGCTAAATTGAAAGATTTTAAAAAACTTAAATCTTTTTTCTCTTCACTGGTTGATGGGTAAAAACTTAGATTGTAGAAGAACATCGAATGCACATTTGCCGTTTGGAATGTCAGCATTAGAGAATAGTTTTTGGTATGAAAGTTCAAGAGTTGATCCAAACAAACTTCCTTACTTTGTACATGAGGTTGAGATATGAGCCAAAAACCAAGCAAACTTTTTTGGTATTTACTCTCAACAACCTGATCGTCGTTATTCAAACATCTAGGCTGTAGAAGATATATCAACTCGACAAAGATGGCCGATTGATTCGAAAGCAAGTATGTCAATTTGAAACAGCTCTTTCCGATTGATGTTTTCAAAACAATGTTCGACCTTTTGATTGTTTGGTTGCCAAATTCATTAGTCTCAGAAAAGCAATGAAACTTCAAGTGGCTATTTTTGGTGAAATTTTTCAATCTAGCTTCCGATTGCTGAAATGATCCACATTTTTCATCCAATACTTCAAGTTCTGGATAGAAGAAAGATTATGTACTTTATTTTTTGATATGAAATTCGATTGAAAAACCTTGGTCTTTAAGTAGGCAGCCTTCAATTTTTTCAGAATTGATCAAAACGTTGTAAGATTTTGGTTTTTTAAACACCTGATTGGGTTTCGAACTGTTCGAAACTATTTCATGGCTCCCTTCAGAATAAAAAAATATTTTAGACCATAAAAACTAAAAGAAGAAAAAGTTTTCTTGTCCAACAAACATGTTCAAAAACTCACATTGAAATTTTCTGAATGCCACAAAATACGATCCAGAAATGAAGGATAATCTAAAGTTGGTCATTTGTTTGGAATCACATCGAATCTCTATCGGAATCCATCGTCGAAAACTGCTTTTATTGTTGAATCTGTTTGCCAGACAGAAATATTTTTTTAATCGATCAAATAAAAATTTCGAATCAGCAACACTTTTCAATCATCGAAAATTTACCGGATTTTATTGAAACAATATGGAACTTGGATACTGATTCCATTATCATCATTGGTTTGAACTTTTTGGTAAAACCAAATTTCAAAACTAACTAGTATTGTTGTTTTATTCATCTTGTTGAAAGTTTGGATTATTGTTTTGTTGAATTTCAATGTAACGACATCATCGTAAATATCTTCGGGATCTTCATTGAAATAAAATTCTTGAAGATAATGATGGTAATCATCTTTGATTGAAGGCCAATCGGCAGTCATCACATTCCATCCATTCAATTTTAAGTCTGGCTCTGTTTTCAAATTAAACATAATAAAAAAACTCTTCAGATGCTTTTTTTGCTTGAATTTTTAGTCATTTTTTATCATCTGTTACCTGGATTTAATCCTTGGCCAAAAAAATTTCGGTATAGTTTTTCTCCACTAGCTTGGTTGAGTGGGAATGTTGAACCAGAAGAACAACAACCCACAACCGAAAAACATAGAGCGGCAGAAACCGCATTTTTAGATTCAAATTTTTTTTTCTGCTTTCAAATATTAGTCAAAACTTGAAACAAAAAATTTGAAAATGTAAATTGATTGAAACAGCGGTATTCAGAGAACTTTACTCAGAAAAGCTTTTGAGAAAAAAAAAAAAATAAAACTTTAAATTTTTTTTATGGCGATGATTTGATGGTTAAAAATTTGAAAATGATGGAATCATGATTCTAAACAAAAAAATGCTAAAACGCCCAACTTTTTTTTATTGATAATCGTTTCCGAATCAATAGAGATAGTTTTGTTTTTGAGGTTTAGCCATTTTTTCAATTGTTGCAATTGTTTCACCACTGAGAATCATTGTTATTGCTCAAGTGGTTGAATAAATCTGATGATTTTTCATCGATTAGAGTTGAGATTTGTTTTTTCAAAAAATTTCTCATCACATTTCGATGAGAATGGCAATAATTTTGGCTTCGAAATCGATTAATAAAAATTTTTTAAAATAAATAAATTTTAGGTAGATTTTTGGTTTTCTGTCAATGTTGATAAACATTGACCCAACTGGCTTAACCTTTCTTTCCTGATTTTCACCCAAAAGGCATTTCAAAGGTATGTACAAGTCAACAGAGATCAAAGGTTTCATTTTTTAGTTTCTCATAAAACAGATAGCAACCCAATAAAAAAAAAAAAACAGTTCGATTTTCTATTTTAACAACATAGGCGCATTATCCTAAAGTTTAGGATAGTGACGCAATAGGAGAATATAGAAGAGGATTGTTCACGGGAGTTTCACCAACACCACCATCATTGGTCAATGGAATGGTTAGAGATATTGACTTTATCTTTTTTTCTTTGATCTGAAAGCTCTCAGGACTAACTTGTTGAGGCGACGTCATTATACACATATACACGTATACTACATGTCACAAGCGTTTGGAAATTTGCCATTTTCAAAATTCTTGGCAGAACTTTCAAAGAATGTAGGTGTGAAACTTGTAGGAGAAAAGTTGTCGGACTTTTTTGACGATTCTTCTGAAAATTTCAACATCATTGAACAGAATGGAAAACGAAGAAGGAAAAAAAACGAATGACATTTTGTGACATTTGTTACTTAAAATAGACTAACCAATGGTTTAAACTCCATATTTCTCTTGCTTTATCTTCATTCAAGTTTTAATTTTGTTATTGTTGTTGTTTTCTTGTTTCTAGTCGAACATTTTTTTTGGACAACTTCAAATTGAAGTAAATTTTTTATTTCATTGATTGTTTGTGTTTTAGGGGGTGGGAAAAAATGTCTCCAGCTTTCATCGAGTATCGTTCAAAATGTTTGCGAGCCAAAGTTGTTCTATTGCATTTGTTGTTTCCGATAAGAATCATAATTTGTGTGTTGTTGGCAGCCTGGCTCTATCTGAAATACCAAGCGGCTCTAGATGAGGCTGACAAAGCCGATAACCCACTATTGGAACGTAATTCTGCGGTAAAAAAAAAACAAGTTTAAAAACAAAGTTTGAATTGAATTTCTCTTTTTTCCTATTAGAGTGGTCACCTAGTTTGCACGGTGCTATTCGCATTGACAATTCTCATAACAAGCTTCATTGGTTGGATCGGTGTTTTCAAGTACAATTGGGCATTGGCCGTCACTTTTAACGCTCTTGCCATTTTATTGCTGTTGATCGATATAAACTATGTCATCTTTCAAATACCGATCATTTTTTGTAGCGCCCTCATAGTGACATTGATTATTCTGTTTTTGAATATTTGGTTCGCCATTGATTTGAATCGAATCAAACGCAAATATAAGGAAATGTTGATCAAAACGGCTCAGAACAGAGAGAAACAAGCCAAAATCGCTTCCTTGAATCAAATGTTGAACACGGATCCGGTACATCATGGAAAAAATGTCTCATCAAATGAAGCCTTCAACTCTCAGCCAGCAGAATCTCAAATTCGACAGAAAAAAACTCAACAATCAGAATCGATGGCTCCGATTGAAGAGCCTCAAATCGCTTCGAAAAAGCAGCCAATGCTTTTGGGAGAGAGATCATCAACACCAAGAAATAAACCAAAAAACGAAACTCGGCCAACCAAAGCAATCGCTCAGCTCTATTCTCAGCCTCAAGAGCTGGATCCAAATCGACGATACATGAAAACGTTGATTTAAATACGTGAAACTGAATAAAAACTTTTCTTTTTTGATAATTTATTTTATTGTTTTCTTATTATTTCAATTTAATTTGGAACCATATATGTTTCAAAATTTTTCCATCGTGGGTCGTTTATTAAAATTTGGCTCCAAATGTAGGTCAATCAAATTTTTCAGCTCATTCGTAATAAGTTTGTTTTCAAAATGATATTCTCGATTGAATTGTTTTTGTAGAAGCTTATTTCTATCCGAATCGAATGGAAATTGACCGTTGATCATAATGTACAATACCACTCCCGAACTCCAAACATCACTTTTAAACGGGTCGTATGGTATATTTTTGAGAATCTCTGGTGCGACATAGGCCGGGCTGCCGCAAAATGTCGAGCTCAACAATCGGTCCGGTAGTTTGCCATCGTATTGTTCAACAAGCAACACGCTTCTAGTGAAACCAAAATCGGTAAGCTTGGTGAATTTGAGGGACTGGTCTAGTAGAATGTTTTCACATTTCACATCTCGATGGGCGAAACCTATGCTATGCATATAACGTATGGCATCACCAAACTGTAGGTAATACTTTCTAACTTGCTTTTCTTCCAAAACATTTTGCTTCAGAATCAAACTTGACAGGTCACCACCATCGGCCAGCTCCATGAATATGATGACAAAACGATGCCGAAACGAAAAAACATCATATATTTGAATGATGTGTGGATGTTTGAGTTTTCGCATCACATACAATTCTCGTGGCAAAAATTTTAGCCTATAAGATTCATCTGTTTTAGATAGATCGATCATTTTAGCGGCGCATGGTTGTTCAGATTTGGTGGCATAGAAAACACGAGCAAATGTTCCTGAATTGATTCGCTCAAAGATGCGATATTTTCGAGCTTCCAAACGCTGAGTTTCTCTAAATGTCAAAGTGAATAATTCACTGTCGCTAGTTTTATTCATAAATTGATTGTTGAAGGAAATAAAAACACATTTCAGTCTAGCGAACGCCAAGAATGTTTTATACTCGAACCATGTTCGACCATTCAAATAGAATTTCAAATTAAGAATTATTAAATTTTTCGAATTAATTTTGAATACACTATGAGTTTGGAGTAATTAGAATGAAAATTCATCCTAAAATTGAAAAATTTTTCATTTATTAATCAAATAAAAATGTCAAACAAACAGATTAAGGAATTGAAAAATTTCCAATCCAATTGAAATGTATGTTCGAGCTGATTTTCTTTGGTTCAAACCAGAAAACAATACTTTTAATCTTTTTTGGTTCA
The DNA here is from genome assembly GCA_034190945.1 of Octodonta nipae. NCBI lineage: Eukaryota > Metazoa > Arthropoda > Insecta > Coleoptera > Chrysomelidae > Octodonta > Octodonta nipae. Next base: position 21,466 of record JAVLUE010000342.1, on the reverse strand, counting down.
GGCGATAGGTCATTGGCACAGATTGTTTGAGTTGATGGCTCAGTTAATGTTTCACTAAGATCAAATTGATGTTTGTATTGTTCTTCAACAATGTCGAAATCGGCAAACAGTGTCGCTAGATAGGCGACATAAGTAAACTTTATACAAAAATCTTGGGTTTCATCCCAACTGGCTGGTTTTTTTATAGAAAGAAAATTATGTCTGTTTTGCAATGGAAAATATATAGAGTTTTTCAGTACAAAACTTGTATTCAAAGTAAACTCTAAAGATTTTTCTCTATCGTCACGAAAGAAGCGACTAGCCATCAAGCTTTGATCAAAAATATTCGAACAACCATTGGTCGAATTACAAGCCAATTCGTTATGACGGAAAAACTTCTTTAATTGACATCTGTAAAGAGGAAAAAAATTTAAAATGAATAACCGTTTCATTCAGATAACTGGACGCTTTTCTAATGATTCAGAATCAAAAAAAAACTTTTTTCCTAAAAATACTAAGAAACTGTCAATGCTTCAATGTGCGGAGTTCATTTAGAAAACGTCGTCAGGTTATGCCAAATGGTTCAATCATTTCATACAGTGATTGGTTGGTTTTGAAATAGAGCGGGCACAAAGATTCGTTATCGAAATCGTTGTTGAAGGTATAATATCGAACACCTTCTGGACGTTGCTAAAATTTTTTAATATTTATTTTTTTCAATAAAATAAAAATGTTATGTACCCGATTTTCTTGAATATCGACCCGAAATTCTGCCAGATTAATTTTGACTTTAGCATTTGGTTTCAATTGAACTTTAATGAAGATTTTGAAAGTTTTGTTGATTAAACTGAGATCAATGTAATCGAGCGGCTGATTTTCATGCAATGTCTCACTGATCAAGACACTTCCATCATTCCCGATGATCTGTTTTGTGATGGTGAAATCTTTGGTGGTGGACGGTTCTGATGGGTCGATTTTCAAATCAATATCAAACTTCTCAGAACTGGAGGGTCTCCAAATCCAAGGAGAAGTTATTATGTACGTGTTGATGTGATTTATTGATTTAATATTTTTAAATTCTAAACCACCTGAATTAAATTACTTGTTTAATTATTCAATTTCATTTCATTTTGTTTTTACCATCAAACAATAATTTTGCCTCATTCTTGCCAGTGATTTTCTTCAATGGAGAATTCTTTGTTATCTCTAAATCGAAAATTTCAGAATCATATTTTTGTGAAACCTCCACTTGGATAATGTCTGCCGAGTTTTTGATGGGTTGGATTGTTGAAAATTGAAAAATGATTTCCTCGATGTTAGGCATCTCCATTCGGTCAAAGTAAAAAATATCATCCAAATTTATAGCTGATGATTTATCCAAAACTTTTTCGATCAAAAGTGAATAAGGATTTTTCGAAACAGAATTCTGAATGATAATCGAATTCAAGAACAAACTCTCCATGCACTTAATCACCATATTTTGGTAACGAAAATCGATCCAACTATTTTCCAACGAAATCGTCAAATTGAATAGATTATTTTTTGTAGAAATGATTTCATTAGTTGAGATGATGTAAAAAAACATCTTTTTAGTTTTTTCATCATCAGGCACAAAACTTTTCGCAATTTTTTTATTGAGTTCTTGTTCTTGAAAATTGACTTGAATGGAATTTTCATCAAATGACTGGAAAGGGCTGCCATTGGGAAAAAACCATTAAAGAATTAAAGGCATTAAAAAAATAGAAAATACTTGGAGACTTACTTGGTTATTTCACTAGAAACAAAATTAATTTTCGTTTTATCGATATTCTTATTTCTCGAAACAACTCGAATGAATGGAGAATCGTGTAACTCATCATTTTCTAAAGTAAACTCTTTAAAGTCTTTGGTGCTATAAGGGAAACAATTTCCAATGACATCGCAAGCAAACAAATATATATTTGAATTCAGTTCCTTGAAACTGATTCCATAGGATTTTGGATTGTAAATCCATTTGTCAAAATCAAAATCGAATGGTGAGAAAACTTTACGATTCTTCGGTTGAGTACAGTGAGTATCATCGACTTTTTCAACTGAAACAATAAACTCTTCAGTGGATTTAAAGGTTAATTGAAATTTTTTTCTCAGATTTTTCAACATTGTCAATTGGGTTAGACATAGCGAGGTTGAATAATCAGGAACCAGCAACTCGATTCCGTTGGAGCTATTCTCGAATGTCAATATCAAGCTCAGCTTTTCTCTGCTGATATTGAAAGTTTGAATTTTGAATAAACTCTCAAATTCGTTGCCATCGTAAACTTTCTTCACATAGTTGACTTGATTTTTTTTTTTACTTTCGAAGAAAGCCTTTCTTTTGCTATCAGAGTTTGGCACTTCTCCATTCACTGAGAAATCATTTGAGAAATCAATGGCAAATTACTTTATATTTCATACCTTTAACAATAGGCAAAATGATATTTTCTTTATCATTTGAAACTGTTATTGTCAAAACTCGCCCCGTTATACTATAGTTCAGTTTAGAATCTTTCTTTGGAAATTCTTTTTTTTTTTTTTTAATCGAAATGCATTTTTCATTTTCCAAGCAATAGCTGATCTCGATGATGGCATTCTCATCGGTTGGTAAATCAATTGTTAACGGATTGGCTTTTGTCACAGTGGGAATTCTTCTAGGGTCGAAGTCTCGTTCATCGAACCCGGTGATGCTTGAATCGTTTTGGCGATCATTTGAAAAACTCTCCACATATGAAACTGTACAAACGTGCGTGACAAAAAATGTTAATTTTTTTTTGGGTTTTTGAAAAAAAACAATCCATAGTGTACCTTTAAGATTTTCTAATGCTATCATTGCCGATGTGCTTAATGTTGCTAGTTTAAGATTGCTCCAATCTTCCGGTGAGATATAAATCACGTTGTAGTTCCATTGATTATTGGAATTCATTGGGAAAATATTTTGATCATCATCTTGACGTTCGATCCAATATGGTTTTTTATTCCAATTCTGAAACAAAGAAAACAATGAAGAAAGAAAATTATAAAAAACCATGAACAAAACAACCTTGAAGGAGATCTGTAAATCTGAAGATAGATTCTTGTTGGTGAAGGCATCTTGTTTAAAGCCCAAAAATTTTTCCGTCAAAATACTTCGGTAGTGGATGAAAAATATGTCTTGCTCCTTGGGGTTCGATGGCCAATTATGTTTAGACGGTTCGACCTCCACCCAATTCGATTTATCTTTTCAATTTGAAAATACAAAAAACAAAATTAATTTCCAACGGCATTAAACATAAAAAAAGTGGTTTTTTGTTTACGAATTTGGTAATTGGAACACCATGAATCCCATACTGCCAACAACAACAGAAAAAGAAATTTCACGACCACCACATCGAACACCATCTGTCGGGACATTGCCGTTTGTTTGTTATGGCTTGTGAGGTTCGTTACCAAAAAAAAAAAAACTATTTCAAAACCCAAGAAAAAAACTGAAAACTAGGGAAACTATTGACTATTTAACTTATTAAAAATTTTTAGAAAATAACTAACTGGCATCGTCACTCTATATTCTCGTTTTCAAGTATACTGAGTGTTTCAATTTTTTTTTTTTTTTTTCGTTTCTATCTTTGTGAAGAAGTTTATTGCCAATCAACAACAGGTAACCATTTTTACCATTCGACCAATGGCAGGTTTGGTGATTAATCAATTAAAACAATTTTACGATAAGATTACAATTTTTTTTTTTTTTTGTTCTATAGACTATGCTTTTGGCATCGTTAATAAACAACATCATCATGGCTAATGGGATTAGTGCAACGTTTTGTTTTTGATCACTATTGATTGATCATTGATTTCGTTTTCCAGACTTCTTCAACCTGTTTCAAGTAGTTCTCAAACAAAAGGAAAAAAAAAACACTTAAGTTTTTTTTTATTTAATTAATTTATATTTTTTCATTTGATCGATGATTTGGTTGGTTGAAAACTCCTCTCCAACAACCACTTCCCAGTCAATCAATCAGTATCTCAAAAATCTGAAATACTTTTGGAATCTTGGGAATCCATTTGGTACCCACAGTGGTTTTCTGGAAGAAGAAAAAATTTCAGAAGGAGCTGCAATTTCTGGAAAGTATCGAAAGTGAAAGAGAAAAATTCAGACCAAGGATGGGTTGATCCTATAGGTTTTTTTTTTCTTTAAAAACTAAAAAAAAGACTAATGATGTCGAAACGGTTCCAAACAAAGATCATGATTGTTTGGTTTGAAGTTTAGGTCCCGTTAGGGTCTAGTTTTTTCTTCGATTGAGGTTTTCTGGATGTTCTGTTTAAAAGTTTTTAATTGAAAATTTTTTTTTTAAAGCCCTAGAAGAAGGGAAAAAACACGAAATGAATTGTTCCGAATATTTCTGAAGGTTTGACGATATTTTTTTATATCAAGTTATTTGTTCTTTGCTGTTCTGGTTCAGCTGTTGTTGTTGATATTGGCATCGTTGTATCAAGCGCAATTTCTCTTCTATATTATCAACAAACAAATCCGATACGATCAAGTATTGTGACAATGTCAGACACATTGGACAGAGCTTACAATTACGACCACCATGATGATGATCCTCGTTATCGTTATTCATTGCCATCATACTTTCGGCGAATTGATTCTCACGCCAATTTCGAATGCAACGCAAGCAGAAAACATGTCGACATTGGTCTAACAAACCAAAACATCGTGACTCTTCATCCTCCTGTAGCATGACTATGTTGAGACACATCGAACATTCCAAACCGAAAGATCTTTCATAACGGTTTTGGTGTTGATCAAAACAGGCACGTTGGTGTTGATCACGAGAGAACTTGTTGAAAGGATGCAACACATAAAACTTGCATATATTACATTGGTCACCGTGGATTAAGGAGCATCGCGATCGTTGTGAACAATGGCCAATGAATTCATATTCTTGGCACAGTGGCATTGCTTCCAACGGAATCTGTTGCCGACTAGGATTGGTTTGATTTTGATTTAGGCTAGTTTGATTATAGTGATTTGACGATGGAGCCAAGTTGTTGGCTTGAACCAACGATTGCTGCTGTTGCGGTTTACGTGAACTGTTTTTGACGCATGCGTTTATGTGTTTACAGCTTCCTCGTATGGATCGGAAATTCATCTGTTGACAGTTACGGCAATACGGTTGCAAACGAATCTGATGGCGAGAAGAACAGTGCTGAACAAGATCATTGCTACTAGTGAAAGTGTCCGTACAACAAAAACATTCCCAAACAAAATTGATTCGAAATGTTGGATTGTTGATTCCATTATCGCCACCGCATACCGTACTGTTACCGGTATTATTGTTGTTGTCTTTTTGGTTCAAGGCGATCATCAATCGTTCATCTTTGGTTTTGGCCGTTATACAATACAAATGATTCTTGATTGTCAAATAATAGAGCGAAAACTCTCGAACATCATTTCCATCGATGAAATTGACTAGAGAATGACCGCCACTATTACCGCAGCTTGAATGATAATCATCGTTTGTTTGCTGTTCTCTGGTTGTGTTGGGACAGCATTTCTCTCATCAGGCCTTTCGAGCGAAAACAAATTCAGAATTTAAATCGACAGAACAACAACAACAACAGAAGAAAATTGTAAACAAACATTTTTTGAGTGGTTTGTTTTACAATTTTTATACCGAATCATCGAACCGAGCAAGAACAGAAAAAAAATCAAATTTAAAGAACACAAATTTTCGAATTTTTCTCTGATTTGAAAACAGAACCGAAGCAAAACAGGTTACAAACCTTAAACTTTTCGAAAAAACTAGCGCGATCAGCATAGTTGACCAAAAATTTGGTCAACAATATTCACTTATCTATACATAAAATTTCTAAAATTTGTAAGTAAAAGATTATAATTTTTCAGGTTACGAATACATTAATTATTTTATTATTTACAGGTTTATTTACAATTGACCCAATGGGTGTTTACTGCTAGATCTAGCAGCTAGCACAGCCTCTTACATACTGTACAATCTCAGGTTACTCTAACATAATTGAAAAAATTTAATGAAATAGAATAGAATTGCAAATTTTGTGAAGCCAATCAATCCATTTTTGAATGTTGGCTCATCAAAATTAGATTGACCAACAAAAGGCCCAACGTAGAAATAAGCAAGCCAAAGTAATAAGTCGACTCGTAAATCCCATAAATAATGTCGACCACAAACAGGATTGGCCAAAGACGATTGAAAACTCTGGCCACGGTACGATCCCGGTGATAGACTCCTTGAAAACCGACAACGAGTACAGAACCGGATGCTATAAACGACAGGTAAACCAGACAAGCCTTGTTACTCTTTACGGCAAAAAAACGAAATTAATTTTTTTTTCTTACAAAACATCATTTGAATACCCATTCTAGATAGCAGGAGTCGAAGGTGACTTTGTCGAAGTTTACTTGGTTATGACTACGAACATACAGATCGTATTCATAGTATAAATCCTTGAGTATGTGAAACATATCAACAAGCTTCAAATACGTTGTGACGTGAAACGTAATGAAAAGACCCGTTTTCAATGTAAACAACAAATACCAAAGCACTATATTCACTTGAAAACAATTCATTTTCATATCTATTTTTTTATAATTGAAAGTTGGAGAATAAATTGAAATTGAAGTTGGAAATTTGAAGTTCAAAGTTGGATATTCAAAGTTTAAAGCTGGATTTTGTTTTAAGAGTAATCAACCTCTGCTAAAACAGCTGGCCTAAATAGTGGGCTGAAAAACTCAACAATGGCCAATTGTTTCATTCTTTAATTTTCATTCGCAAACATTTAAATTGGAACATTGGAATTTAACAAAAAAATAGTTCCGTTTCTTGCAATCTGAACAAAAAAAAGATCATTAGATTCACCACATCTTCGTGGTATTCTCGATGATTGATCAATCAATAAAGCTTAATAGCCCGTTCAGGGCCATAGTTTCGTCAAAAATTTTTTTCCAAGGCTCTCTGTTCACCGGGCTATACAAATTTTGATATTCAGATCCTTAGGATCTGTTCAACTTGGTCAGGTCCTTGGAAACATTGTCGAACCATCTCTTCTTGGGTCCTCCTTTTCCTCTTGTGCCACTGGGTTTGTAGAATAGCGATGATTGATTCAGATGAATAATAAGCAAAGTGGAGGATGCAGTGCCGAAAATTCCATAAACTTTTTTCTGCTCGAAGACCATGAGTTGTCGGACCGGAATCTTCAACAAAATTACTTTGAAATTACTTACGGCAAAAGCAAAGTTCATTGAAAATAAGTTCCTTGACCGATGTCCGCCAGGATCGTTTATTGCGAGAAAGTTGTTGTCGATGAGCATGCGCTGCAAAAATTGTGCTTTTTTTCCGGTAGTGTGGTCATTTGATGAACTTATTTTCAATTGAATAGTCTCCACCCTTAAGAACTAAATAAAGCTGAAATTTATACTTCGAACTTGTACTGTGCACAAGCTCACATACAGGCGGAGCAGTCTTGACTTCTTGTTGGACATGTGGGCCATGCCAAGCTGAAAGGACGTTCCCGCTCAACCGATCATCGAGCTTTGAAGAATTCGGAAATCAATCGCAACCCCGAGTTTTTTTTTTTCATGGCCACGAGCAGTAATTTTTGTTACCAAAATTAGTTTAAAATCCCGGTTTTTCTTTCTCTCCAATCTTTAACCGAAGTTTCAAAAAACAAAGAGAAAAAGAAATGAAGAAACGTTTTTTGATAATGATTTTATTGTGCAGAGTGTTTCAAAAAAAATGTATTGACCATCTCAGCTGCAATGAAAAAAAAAAACAACAAACAAACTTTGCTAGGCTTTGTTTTTATTAATTTTAATTTAAAAAGTAAATTGTTCGATTATTTCAGGTCGAATTCTCGAGTCAATTTCGAATTAATTAAATTAATCTGTTGTCAGGGCTGGAAACTCCATAAGGTTGGTCCTTCTTCAGGAGGAGCATGAAAAGAAAACCTCTAGAGTTTGGACCAAGCTTTCAACGGTTCAAAATTGGTTTGCTGTACATGCTTTTCCTCATGAAATTGGTGATCTGTTTAATCATCTACTGGTGGTCGTATCATAAAGATAGAAAACTACTCAACGAATTCCCTGAGACAGAGCGTGCCAATGTCGAACGCAACATAGCGGTATTGAGTTTTGTTCCAAAAAATATTTTTAAAAAGCCTTCAATTATTGTTCTTGGGGGAAAAAAAGGTTGGAAAAATTTTCTGCATCTTTCTGTTCTTCTTGACGACAACGGTGATCAACTGGATCGGTTTGATTGGTGTCTACAAGCGAGATTGGTCATTGGCCATTACATTCAACACGTTATCGTGTCTACTACTATTGATGGACATCTACTATTATGCCGTTTTCGGATCGAACGTTTTTGCCATTCCATTGGTTGGAACCGTAGCGATTCTATCGGTTAATATCTCATTCACCTATGATCTCATAAAATTGGAACAAGAACAAGTCAAACAACGAAAAGCCCTTAGCCTGATGGAACAAATCAAACTGGTGGAGAATTTCATTTGAAACCAGAAAAAAAACGAAACTCTAAATTTTTTAAAAAATAAATAATATATCTTATGCATCAATCACCTAACATTGCGGATTCTATTCTATTTCTACAAAAAAGAACTAAATATGTTAAAGGTTTTTTCTCGAGAAGATTTGGACCAAAACTTTTATTTATATCCAGATGGATCCCGAAAAGGACTTTGGGAAGTGAAGCAACCAATTTTGAACCAGTGTTTCACCTCAACCAAGATCAATGCTTGATTGGTTAAAGTGGTATCGTTTTTTTTTCGATTAATCGATTATTATAATTTGGAAACTAAAAAGTTTAAATGACTTGAAAGCAAAAATGGAGAAAAGATTAGGGCTACAACAAGATTACAATTAGATTTTTAAAACTTAAATTGAATGAAATTTTTAAAATTAATTTAGAAAATTTTTAAGGATTTTTTTTTTTGGTTTTGCAAATCGATTGATTGATCGATCAATCGATTGGATTTTATTTCTCAAAAACTGCTTTCAAACATGTGTCATGATTGTGTGTGTGTGTGAGAGTGATTTGTTTGTTTCAAATCAATCAATCAATATATTTTTTAGTTAAACTAAACTATTCAAGGGTTTGGAATTTTATCAGAAAGACAAAAAAATTCTTTTATTTGTTTGGCTGGTTTCGACAATCAATCCGCCACTTGAAAACGTTGTCTAGGGAGAGAGAGAGGGCTCAAGTTTTTTTTTTCAAACACATCGATCATCGATTGCGATTGTTCTATGAAATTTTTCTAGAAAAAAAAACGGTTTCTTTTTTTAGCTTTTTTACCATTGAAACACATATTTACTCGTTTTCTTTCTTGGTTCTCAAATACAATCTATTTTCTTTGGATTCTGGATCTGTTAGAAAAAAAATGAGAGCTTTATTATTCTATCATTGGTTGATTGTTTTGGGTTGTCCCCTGGTGTTTAGCGTGAACTTAGAAGATTTTTGAATGGAATCAAGTCCCAAAGGTAGTTTCTCTTGAAGTTATTCTTAGTTTTAAATTGAAACATTTGTTTTGTTGCTAGAAATCACTGGGATATATTTGAAAAGACTGACAAGCTCATTGGACGTCAACAAGATCAACAAAATATTTGAACTGAATGACTCTTCGAATGAAATGAGACTCCGAATTAAGCCGAAAAATTTCCGAATACCTCGAACACAACTAGAATTTTATCCAATTAAAAAGTTCAACGATACCAATGAGATACAGATCGGTTTGGATCTTGGTTCGTTCAAAGATTATCAATCGATTGTCGAGACAAAAATCTTGTTTCCGTGGGGAAAAACCGATCCAATCGATATTTTGGTAAATAAATTTTTTTTTCTTTTTTTTCAATTTCATTATCACAGGATTTCAAAAAAAATGAAATGAAAACTTTAACATTGAACGAAACGAGAACAAATTTCAAAATTCGTTTTGAATTCAACTTCAATTTGACAGAAATAAAAAATTTAAAAATGATTCGTTGACAATAAGTTTGAAGAATTTCACGGTCAATGATTTTTGTGTTGACGATCAAAACCAACTGACCAATTGCAATGAAGGGAAATGCATTCCAGAAACATCAACAAAGAAAAATCCTTATTGTGATTGTAATAAAACCTTTAGGTATGGTGCCCATTGTGAAAATATCGATTTTTGTGCATTGCCAAATGAATTTAACAAAAAAATCTCCAATCAAAATTATTGTCTGGAGATGAAAAAAAACTGTTCTAACTTGGATCATACGTACCAATGTGATTGTGGTGAACTATGGATTCCCAGTATTCAAAAGTAAGCTTTTGCAATATGATTCAACAACAATTAATTTTCATTCTGCTCAATGATATTCAGATGTGCTACGTTCATGAATCAAACAACATGCAATGATAATGAAGTCATGATATTTTCGGCTGATGATGGTCAATTCAAATGTGAGAATATCGATCCATGCAAAGCATTGAAAACTCCATGCCAAGATCCACGAGCAAAATGTGTAATGACCAAGAATAACCCAAATTCAAAATACGAATGCATTTGCGATGATGGATTCATCAACAAAAATGGATTGAAAAACTCTGATGCCACTTGTTTGAGTCAGGCTTGTGAGTTTGATTTCGTTTGCGATCAAAAGTGTTCGATCGAATCGAATGTATCTTCGACAAAAAAGTTTCATTGCTTATGTGAAACGAAAAACTATGAAACGATTGGTGAAACTTCATGCAAAATAAAAAATGAAACAATAAAAATTAATCAACTGAATCAATGTTTATCTAATGACACCACGAATTCAAATTTTTCTCTACCATTTATCAATGAAAATGGAGCTTGTAAATGTAAAAAAGGATTTACCTTTGATTCAAAAGCAAAAGTCTGCCAAATCAACCGTTAGTTTTCTTTAGTTTTAATATATATTTTTTGTTTCGTTTTTAAATCTAAATTTTTCTTCAATTTTTAAACGCTAGAAGATGATTTCAAGAATAATTTTGGTTGCTCAAAACGATTTGCCACCGATGATGGAAAAGTTCAATGCCATGTTCGGATGAACAAAAGTTCGATCCTAAAAGTCATAACTGTATTCCCAAATGTGATTTCACCAGAGAGGTTCTATTCACCACCATAGAACCGACACCCAGAAAGTTGGATTTGCCTTTCGAAATGCGATGAAAAAGTTTCCAAACAGTAAACTAAGAAAAAAAACGGAATTTTATCATGGAGTTTTTTTTCAAATTTAGGTGTGAAAACTTTGCCACTTGTGATGAGAGTTTAGTGGATAATAAAGGTGAAATGTTTTTGTTGGCGGATCGGCGAAATACGATACCAACACAAATGGCCAATATTGTCGATGCAATCGTGGTTTTCAGAGAAAAAACCCAGATGCTAGATGTGAAGTCTACAATCAAGATGTTACCATTTTCAAACTTGAAATGACTTTTTCAAAAACATCTTCACAAGAACAGGTGAGTTTTATTTTCGAAAATTTCAATCAATCAACTGAACTTGAAAAAAATTTACTGAAATCCATTGTTCTCTCTGAAAAGATTGAGAAATTTTTACCCGAACTGTTGAAAAAAGCTGTGACGAACAAAAAAGTTTCTGTATTATTTGATGATTCAAGTATCATCTCAATGGATCGAATGAGTTTTCAACCCGTATCGAATAAAGAAATGATCAGTTGTTCTAGTGAAACGGATGGAATCAAATGTAATGTTTTTCTACCGCTAAAAAATGATGACTCAACCAACAAAATAAATGAAGAGAATATTAAACAATCATTAAATTCATCGTGTTTTCAATCAGAAAAATTGACATCGAACAATGTTTGCTTTTACTTTTTTAAAGATTCTTCAAAACCAAATTCGTTTGTTTCGCTGGCTTTTGATCTCAATAAAGCTATTAAAGTAGAAAAATTTGATGTAAGTTATCGGAATATCAAACAAAAATCAAATCAAACCAATTTTAAGACTTATACAATTTTTTTCTTTAGTATTGTAAAGATGCCAAACCTTGTGAAAACTACACTTTTTCCAAATGCACTGGAAACGATGAGAAGAAACGTTTCCGTTGTTTATGTGATGATAGGTTTTTCTTCAAAGATAAAATCTCTACGGATGATATGCAAATATGTCATCGTATGTTTTTTTTTTTTGAATTCAATTATAGTTAATATTTTTTTTTGTGTAACAAAAATTTAGTTAAAAAATCTTGTGAAGCAATGAATTTGACTTGCTCGGATCAAACCGCTCAGTGTTTGGTGAATTTGAAGCAACAGAATGCCGAGTATTTTGTCGAAAGTTTTTGTCTATGTTCCAACAATGTCAAAATAGATCTAAAGGCTCAATGTTTGGGTCAGTGTTTTGTTAATTTGTTTGTTTGTTTTTTTTTTTTTTGCTGAATCAAGTTTTTTTTGTTGCCAATATTTTTCAAAGATTGCAATGGATTCTGTTCGAATGATGGCGTTTGCGGAATGGATTCCATCAACAACAAACTGGTTTGCCATTGTAAAGACGATTTTTCTGGAGAAAAATGTGAAACTCAACGGAAGAAGGAGGATCAAGAGAGTGGCGGTCAAACGCCTAGTAGCTTCAAACAGCAACAATCATTTTATCAATAGCCATTGGTTTGTTGGCGGCTGGTTTTGTGGTTTTTATCTTTAAAAAAGGTAATTAAATTATCATTCATTTAATTTTAAAAGAAAAAACAAAACCAAAAGAAAATTTTTCTATAGAAATTAATTTAAATTACACTCCCTCATCACAAATCATAATTCGATAATTTATTCAATCAATCAATTAAACTAGCTCATCGCTTGGCGTCAATCCACCAAAAGCATCAGACTCTCTGACACGGGCCTATTCAACAGCCGAAAACTCTAACAATTTACAGCTTGTCAATCACGAAACTCGTCCCAAAATTTAAAATACCCGATAAGCTAAAGAAAAATTAAAACTAAAACTTTCGCTACTTCTCGTTTTCATTCCTTTGAATTATGCTTTTTTTAAAAATAGTTCTATTTTTTTATCATCCAACCTGTGCTTTGTCTAATTTTGAAATGAGATCTCTTGTCTGTTGATCACAAAAATAACGTTCCGTTATTTATATTTATTCCAAGTTTTAATTATTTTTCCTTAATTAAATTTAATTTTGTTGAAATTAATAATTCAACAAATTTTTTTTTTACTGAATCAAAAAATTGATCAAAATAGAGAACAAATGATAGTTCCCTTTCTCACAAATATTTCAACATTGATTTTTTTGTTTGTTTTTTTTTTAAGAGATAAAGAATCAATGACAGACATCATTGAATTTATTATCTTCTTTTTTTTGTGGAGATATCGTAAAATCTAGTTTCATTTGACTTTGACTATTTTTGGTTCGATTGTTGTGGTTGTTTTTTTTCTGATTAAAGAAGAAGAATTTAAAAAATTTTATTTAAAAAGCCAATCTACTTAACTTTTTTGACAACTTAAGCTATTGATCATTTCTTCTTTTTTTGATTCATCAATGATACATTAGAATCATCTGTCATTCTTTGTTTTTTACACCAAAAAAAGATCGAATTTTTCTATTAAAAAAAAAAAGGCATTCTCTCAAAAACCAAAGGGGGGTTTTGATTAGTTTTTATTTTTGTAGCTCACAGTGCTCTGGTTAGATGGCTAGATGGATCAATCAATAAATTTTAATTTAAATTGAAGGAGAAAATTGCTTAGTCTGTCGAATCTCGAGTGGTTTTCTCGAGAAAAAATATTTCTTTTAAAAATACAAAGCTGATAGCTAGCAAAACAAAAACACTTCTAATAAAAGCTCAACAACAACAACAAAAAAAAACTCTTTAGTTTTAAAAAAAGTTTTGTGAAACCATGGTTTTGATCATGTTTGAAACATAATGCAGAACCTGAAGGTTTCGCAAACGGCTTTCTCCATCAATTATATTTGATTGCACGCTGTCAAAGTTTTTCCAACCACTCCCCAAGTCTCTGAAATCGGTTTCAAAAACTTAAACCTAAAACCTTCTAAAAAGACTTTTGAATTGTTGGTTTTATTTGAAAGAAATATTTTATCTAAAAAAAAAACCACTTTGGTTGCCTAGATCAGCCTAGAAATATCGAAACAAACAAACACAGAAGTTTGATATAAAAATTATCTCAATACCAAAATCGATGAAATTATTTTGATGAGCTATTGAAATCAATCAACCAATCAATCAATCAGTCATTAATTTAGATTTTTTTTTTAAGAAAAAAGATTCGAATTTAGTTCCAATATCAAAGAAAGAGAGAGAAAATTATTTTATTTTACTTTTTTTTCTACTAAACCTCTCTATTCTCAAAAGACATTCAAGTACACTAATCGAATGGAGAATTTTTGAGAACCTTTTCTTCTTTTCCAAACTTTTAATAAAAAACTGATCTATTTATTTATATTTTTTTTTCTCACAAAGCAGAGAATTTTATTTAAGTTTTATTTTCTGGAACAAACCAACAAACAGAAGAAGAAGAATAAAAAATGTTTGGTTTCTCATCAAAAACCATAATCTTGTTTGGTTTGTTGAAAATACTGACGGTTTCCAGTAATGAGAGTTTCTTCTACGGAATCGATCAAAACCAATTGAATTATAGTTGCTTCACTTTGAAGCCACAAGCTTCGAATATTTTTCATATAAATAAAAGTTCTATCAGTGTTAGTCTTAATGCCAGTTCGATGGTACTCCAAGATGATGAAAACGTGTTTAAGAATTCGATTGTTACAGGTTTCATCATATCTACCAATGGAATAATTCAATTGGGATTTGATTTGAGTGGAAATCTCTTGGATTATGATTTTTTATCGTTTGCCATACGAATCGTGCCCCGTTACGTTCCACAGATCGATATAAAAGTAATGAATTTTTTTAATTGTCTTAATTTTTTTAATCAAATTTTTCTTCTTTTTTTTCTGTTTTGACAGAGTTTTTTTAATCAAAAGACTTGGCTAGTAAAATTTGAGAAAAATGCCAAGTTTAAAGTGGAATTTGAATTGAAATCAAACGAAAAAAACAAAATCATCAAAGAGAAGCTAAAAGCTTTGAACAAAACCATCGAATTGGTGATGAATAATTTTTCAATCAACGATGATTGTGTTCGTGCCGATAACAGGTTAAACAACTGTTCCGAAAAAGGTGTTTGCCTGAGAAGGCCGTCACGTTGCCAATGCCATGAACATTATTATTACGGGCAGAATTGCGAGAGTACAAACTTCTGCTCTAAGCCACTGAAGTATTATACCCCACAACTATATTGTTCGCATACACTGTTGAAAGGTAGATGCATCAACAAGATCGATGGTTTCGAATGCGATTGTGGGAATAAGGGACTTCGCTGGAATCCCATCACTAAAAGGTAGATTGCCGAAAATTGGCGAGAGAAGAATTGGTTTGAAAAGCTGTTTCAAATTGAATCATTTGTTTTTTTCTATTTGGTCAGTTGTTTATTGAAAACAATTCCATGTAAAACAACAGAAGCATGGGATCAAAACAAAATGAAATGTTTTTGCCGCTATGGATTTATTAATGTGAACGGAGAATGTATTCGATACGATCCCTGTAACATTCAACACCGCATAAAAAAAGGAGAACCATTAGAGTTGTGTCCAGACAATGCCGTGTGCAAAAGAAGTTTGACTGATCCAAGTTCGATAGATTGCAGTGAATGTAAAACTGGCTACGCTAACATCAATCAAGGATGTGAGCCAATTAATGGTAAATTTTTTATCAGCGTTTTTTTTACATTTCAATAATGATGAGGGGTTTTTTCTCTTTATCGGTAGAAAACTTGATGAATCGTATCTGCCAGTATGGTTTTGAAACGAAATCCGATGGAATGCCTGGTTGTTTGTGTAAAGATTCAAATGTTTTCAACAATCGAACACGTAACTGTCATGATGAGCAATGTGATCAGAAAACTCATGTCAAATATGCGCCAAATCCTTCGAATCTAAATGAATGGATTTGCGTTAACAAATGTGATCCAAAAATTTTCAAAAAAAAGTTGGTTTCAAAAATTTTCAAAAAACACAAATTTTAATTTTTTTTTTTTAATTTTAAAGTTGTCCCAGTTTTTCGAAATGTCAACCAGAAAATATTGTCTTTTCAAAAGAAATCATCTCTGAAAATGATATCGATTGGAAAAGTATTGATGAACAGAACGTTTGCTCTTGTGTAGAAGATTTCGAGAAAATTAACAAAAACTGTGTACCACAGAAACAGCCAATCATTGTAGTTAATATTTCATTCTCCACAATTCGAGACCCCAAATTAATTAGCCAGGATTTCAGAAAATTTCTCACCCAAACATTGGATGAGGATTTTTATCTACTATGGTCTCATAAAAAATACGAGAAGCCATATTTTCTAATAAAAAACGTCAGCTGCGAATTGATTGAGAATGAAGTTGCTTGTTTAGCTAAAATTCAGAATGTCTCATCCACTGGATTAAAAGATTTAAGTAGGTTGAAAGAAAAATGCATTTTCGTCAACACAACCGAAGAAAATAGTTGTGTGCTCATATTTGAAGATCACATGCAATACGTTACCTCATTGTTGGTCTCAAATCGAGAAAAAATTAACGTTTCTCCAATGATGAATGTGAGTACAGAATGTTTTCAAAAATCAACTTGACAGCAATTTTTTTTGCATTCTATTTGAACTGTTCTTATTTCAAGAAATCAATTGAAAATCTTGATGAAGCAAATTCAAATAAAACAATCTAGAGTAATGATCTGATGCCATCGGTTTTTGAATACTCTAGTCTCTGGTTTTTAACCAGAATTTTTCATTTTTGATTCATTTTTAAAACTTTTGTTTTCAGTTTTGTTTGGCAAAACCTTGCAGAAACTTTGCTTATTCTAAATGTTACCTGCGAAATAATAGTCAATCATTCGATTGTCTTTGTGATGCAAAAATTTTTGACGTTCAATCTAGTTCTTATCTCAATGAATTGGAAATGCAAACTTGTAAAAGTGAGTAACGGATTTTTATAAGAAAAAAACTTCTTGAAATTTGAATCGAAAGTATTCGAGATGGAAACAGTTTTAAAGCTAAAAAACTTATTGTTTTTTTTTTTCGATTTTTTTTATCGAATAGTCAAAAATTGTGAACAAATGAATTTGAAATGTATGATCCTGAAAACAACTGTTACACGATTTTGAAAACGACGACTCTATCGATCATCAATGCAAATGCCTCAAAACAAATATTCTAGTTGACCCGATCATGGGAAAATGCTCAGGTAAAATTTAGAAAAAATTATAGAATTATATTTTCCTAAATAAAAAAAAAACTCAATTAACTTTGATTAATTTTAATCTTGTTAGTCAACCCTTGTGATGGCTTCTGTATTCATGGAACTTGTGGTTTGAAAAAAGACCAAACACCGGTATGCGCTTGTTACAAAAACTATGTTGGCACTAGATGTGATCAACAGGTAGTCAATGGAGCATCAAATGACTTTAAAAATTCTTTGGTTTCCATGATTCTGTTTATTGTATTTTGTTATTGGTTCATATAATTTAACTAATAATAAAATGAATAAAACATCAAGTAGTTTGTTTGAAACTGGTCAAAATAGTCAGCGTTTTTTTGAATTCTCAAAATTTTTTGATTTTTTCAAAATCGTTGAAACTTTTTTTGAAAATAAAAACGACCCTGAAAAACGAAAAAGTTTGAGAAACTTTGTTTTATAAATTAGCGCCATCTAGGAAGAAAAAATTTTTTTTGGACAAGCACTGCTTGCATGCAAAATTTTTAAAAAGCTGAAAATTTGTAAAAATTAAAAACGACAATATCTTTTGACGATGTCCTTGTGTCGGTGTGTGCGTGCTGTCTATTGCTGACCATTTACTTTTTCGATATTTTAAATGATCTGCTTATTTTTAGCCTTATTGTCGAATAACAATAGATTTATTTCTGTCTATTAACCTCTGTGAAGTGGACATCTTTTATGAAAAAAAGAAAACGAAGAGATGCTTCCGAAAAACGAAAGAGAAATTTATAATATTTTCGAAATAAACTTTTGATCATCTTGTATCAACAAATTCAATTGACTTGAAGCCAAATATTCTATTCGCTAGACGAAATTCATTCAAAATTTGCAAATATTTGTCATATTATTTCGAATTAAATTTTATCTGAAAATCGAGAAAAAAATGTAATTTAAGAGCGATTCTCTTAGAGGCCATCTTTGACTCTGAACTGGTATGCTTGGAAGCATACTACCCTGCTAAAATGGTTCCTGCCGTGTGGATCATCATTTGAGTCGATGCTTCGATTTTTCTAAAATCGCTAAGGCTATAGTCAGCGTTTTTTGTGATTTTTCAAAAAGAGGAAGAGAGGGGAGGGAAAGAGAAGAAGAGATCGATGGCGCCGATAAATTTTTTTATTAATAAATAAAATTTTTTACAAAAATTGGTCAATTGTGAAATAGTTGTTTTTCAGAAAAATATTTTTTTTTTTGGAACTACCTTTCACCACTCACAAACGTCAACTGGGCCAAGCAAGATGATCACAGTGCAAATTATATTACGTTCCATAATTTTGGAGGCTAGTTACAATCGTATCAAGCCGAAACAAGATGAAAATTGGTTTGAATCTTCTTTTTCTGTGCTCTAGATTTAGATGTCATGTCATTAAACGATGACTAAAAATGAATTTCTAATCAAGTCAACAATTCAAATCATGTCACACTAGATACAATCCCTATGTTTTTCTCTGTTTGCACTGTGTGTGTGTGTCTATCTCGTTTTCTTCTTCAAAACAGTTTTTTTTTAAGCAGTTTCCGTTTCTGACAACAAGTTTGTGTTTGTAGTATGTTTGAACACTTTGAAATGAGATGCTTCCAACATCCAACAGTAGTTGAAAATCGATGAATGGTCAACAAAAAAGTTGCAGAACCAAAATACGATGCCACTAGCTAATCAAAAAATTACGAAGAAGAATGATTATAAAAAAGTATTCAACATTGTCATTGTTTTATGTCAAGGTATATTTTCAATAATTCAAAAATTCTTTCCGAATAAAAGTGAAAACAAATCAATAGGCTCAATTGTTGTTGTCATCGGTGATTATTATTCTCATTGACTAAGCTATTTGCAGGTGAAATTTGCTTCATTCTTCAATGAAAATTCCATAGAAATGACTCTCCACTCATTTTAAAGAATGGAAAAAATTGGAATATCGATTGAGAACGAAATTGAACCAAAAAAGAATGAACCGATGAAATCATTTGACATAAGATAATGAATTTTTTTTTTTTTGTTGTGAATTGTTTTTTTTTTTTTTTTTTTTGAAACTTATCATGATGATGATGATTTAACTGTTCCAGCATATTAAACATTAAAACAAGTTGATGTTTTTTTAAGCTAATTCCAAAGTTTAGAGTCTTAAAAGATTGATCTCTTGTTTTTGATTTGACCAAAGACCAATTCTACAGGTTCACTGGGCAATTATCTTTTCGCCAAGAGAAGAACTTTTTCTAAAATTGATTTAGTGATTGACACCTTGAAAAGTGATTTTTTCTTTGAAAATGAATGACTTGTCAAGAATGATACATTGTTTTGTTTTATAAAAAAATTTTTTGTGCTTGACAGTGACTTGCAAGAATTGTACTCAAAGCAAAATTCTTTGGGCACTGCTCAGATCGATCATTCAAACTTGAACAATCTTTGGCGAAATTCTACATTCCGAAATTCCTTTCTAACTCCTAATAAAATCATGGTGAGGTGTTGAAAGTTCTGTATAACTCAAAGCTAAACTCATAGGCCAAGTTGTTTTTTAAGATTAATTTTAGTTTTTTTTTTATCTCATCTTTAAATCTGTAAAACTTTAAACTCTACTTTATTAACACACCATATAAAAACGATGTTTTCTCTAATTTGTTTCTACAAATTAAAATTAAAAAATTTTAACAACTGTTTTATCAAGCTTTTTTTTTATTTAAAAATATAAAATAAAATTTTTTTCAACTTCAAAAATCGATCGAAACAAAACCATTTGGTCAATTACCCTAATTTAGCGAATATAAGCTTTTCACGAATAAAGAAAAATTCTAAAATCAAGCTCCTTCTTGACAAATAGATAAACTGTCTTTTTAAGCCCTTTCTGTGGAAATATATTTAAAAGTCTCCGCCCATGTATTTACAACCGAAGCTATAATATACGTTAATTTAGGGTACTATTGCCGTCAAACAGAGAAATAAAAATTCACTCTAAGTTTTAATTCAAAACGGATTTTTGATCTGAAAATTTGAAAAGCGACACAGACGTTTTTGTAGTTCCAAAAGCTTTTTCATCAAAAACCTGGCATCAAATCGATCAAGTGGCCAATCGAAGGGAATGTATCTCAATATACCATCAAGGATTCATTATCATCACCTTTATCTGGTTCAACCATTCATTCTGAAGATTGTGTGTGCCTAATGGCGACGTTTTATTTGCAAAATTTGACTGTTTGAAGATCATTAAAAGTGCAAAGACAACTGAAATATCCTGAAGTATCATGTGCTCATTCTCGAAAGTAATTACCAATCATGTATAGTTTAGTTCTTTCGATTCCTTTTTAACTGTATTATTCTACTCAGTCAATCGTTGGAGCCGAACAATCATCTGTTGTTCAAATTCATTCTGGTTTGGTACATGGCTTGTCTCTACAATTAAACGACGCCTCGAAGATCACTTTATCAAGAGATTCCGTACGGTTGGTATAAACTATATTAGCGTTTTTTTCGATTTTTTAAAATCGGCAAGGCTATAGTCAGCGTTTTTGTAATTTTTCAAAAATTTTCGATTTTATCAAAATTGAGTATAGCCGATTTATTATGGAACCAATACAGAGGTGAATCTTTCTATTCCAATGAAATTATTGTAATCTAAAAAAATCGTTTTAAAATATCGATAGTATATCTATTAGTACTGTAATGATGAACCTTGTTCACCACTGATAAGCTTCGTTCAATCGATGACATTGAGTTCACCATAAACTACCATACATTTTTTTACATATGAAAACGACTATGTTTCCTTTGTGAAATCCTTCACTCATAGAACTTGGTCGACCCAACTACTTTACTTGTTTAATAATTTTTCTATTTTACAAGTCTCATGGTCTTTTCTTTTTAAACTGAGTAAGCATTGATTTTTTATATAAAAGCTTTTAATTTTCTTCTTTTTCTTTCATAGAATTTACCAACGGTCGGAGAACATCCAAAACGAAAAAACACTGATTTCCACTTGTAAAAAGTATTTTTTTTGAATAATTGTAATATTAATTTAAATTAAATTTTCTTTTTTTCTATGTTTATCAACACATTTGTCTCGTGAACTATGTATACTGCGAGCCATTTTTTGAATACCTGCTGCCGTATTTCGTGGTATTTCATCATTTGGTTTCGGTGCTGCATTGGTGGGTTGGTGGGT